>CAJHNH020002276.1:5000-47938 GCA_905116865.2 Candidula unifasciata | reverse complement strand
TTTTTGACCTTTTTCTACCAGTATTGTGTGTTGCTGTGAAAATTATACCCCTTTTCTTCTTACCTTCACCACTGTACACTCGGGGAAAATTTTTGGGTTTTTCGTCCATTCAACTGCAGTCCTGCTCCAAACCCTGAGTGTTGCGTGTGCATCGTTCTACTTTTCGTTCACTTAATGCAGACTGTTTTTTATTACCTTCGGAAACGCCCCGATTTTAAGGGAAGTTTCCCCAAACTATTCGACTCTTACGAAGTTTTGGTGTAAGCATGGATCGATTCTTGTTTTCCCCAATTGGCCCCCAACCCACAGGGGGGAATACTCTTTTTTGATGTCCTTTTTCCCCTAATAAAATGGGGGGGTTTTCGTAGAACAATACTTTTCAGGCAGTGTTTTATCTTTATGTTGTCGTTTCTACAAATACAAATAAAAGTAAAGGTTTTTTTCCAAAACTACAGGTTTGGGGCAAATAAGGCGGACTTATTTAAAGGATAAATCGTTTTCCAGTCGCCTTTACTACCCGAGACTTTACCTTGTGCCCAGTTATTTTGGGTGGACAAGAAAGTCAATGTCATTTTTTATAGAAGAAAAAAAAAAAAGGCCCGCGCTGTCACGACATGAACCCACAACCATCCGATCCGCAGGCCAGCGTTTAGCTTCTACACAATTATTGCTACCTAGAATACTTGTACTACCCATGCTAACCCTATTTTTTTTTAAATTACTTCTACAGTAAAAACATCTTAAGCACATGTTTTAAATGACCGAAAAATCAAGAGTTCGTTTTAAAAAAAAAATACGTGCTTACCCGGACACACACACACACACACACGGAGAGAGAGAGAGAGAGAGAGAGAGAGAGAGAGAGAGAGAGAGAGAGAGAGAGAGAGAGAGAGAGAGAGAGAGAGAGAGAGAGAGAGAAACACACACAAACAAGCACGATATTGACATATGCTGCATCCAAGAGACTCACCTCACAATGCACATAGATTCTCTATCAGGGGATCGCAAATCTTCCGACACGACAGTTTAGATCGTCCAAAAGGAGGAGTCTTGACTGCTGTCAAGAACACGATCACAGCTTGGGAAACCGAGAGATCTCAGTCTGGGAATACAGAGTTTATCACAGTCACCATCAAGGGTGCAAAGGGAGACTCATCAGTATGCAACATCTACTCACCACCAAACAGAGATATTATTCTGGGACCCATCCAATTAAACACAGAAAACTGGATTGCTGTCGGAGATCTAAATAGCCACTCACCTAGCTGGGGCTACACAGACCTCAATGCGAAAGGAGAAGAGGTAGAAAACTGGATAATCAGCAACACTCTAGTTCTGATAAATCATCGTGACGACCCAGACACATTCTACTCTCGAGCCTGGAGGAAAACAAGCACCCCAGACTTGGCTATAGCAACTGAAGATGTGGAGAAAGTTACCAGCCGGGATGCATGCCAACAGCTGGGAGGCAGTGATCACAGGCCTGTAATCCTGTCTATTAACAAAAGTAGAGAGGTTACTAAGGAAAAGAACCCTCCCAGATGGAACTACAAGAAGGCTAACTGGAGCCTTTTCACTTCCCAGTTGGACGACATGTTGAAGAGAGTCTTCTTTAGAAGTCTGGAAATAAATACCAAACTGAAGATCCTCAAGACAACTATTCTAAATGCAGCCAAGGGTAACATACCACGAGGCAGCAGGAAAAACTTTAAACCTTACTGATCGCCTGCATTCCAAACTTAGTACCAGGAGGGAAAATATGGAGAAGGATCCGACAGATACAAATGTAATACTTCATAACAGAGCAAAAGCAGCCTTCATCAAAGAGAGAAATAATCAGATGAGGGAAAGCTGGCACAAAAAGACGGCGTTATTTAACGTCGAGAAGGACAATTCACGTCTGTGGAATCTCAACAACAAAAAAGCCTGAATGGAGACAAGACAGAAAAAGCCAGAGTTGTACTCCTAACAGAAGATGGAGCTGCTACTGGCAAGGTAGCAGCAGATGTGCTAGCTGAAACACACCAGAAGGAAACTGAGGTTCATATTCCTATGCAAAAAAAAAAAAAAAAGAAGTACGAAACCAGACCAAGACTCTTTTAGCAGACTCTAGTACAAAAACAACCGAGGTCTGCATGTCAGAAAAGTTTACTATGCAAGAGCTGGAAGTTGGAATTGAAGAGTTGAAAATGAAGAAATCCCCAGGGGCTGACGGCATTACAAACGAATTTCTCTCTCATCTTGGACCTGCTGCCAAGAAGTTTCTTCCCTGCATTTTCAACCAGAGCTGGCAAAAGGGGGTGGTACCGTCAGCCTGGAAGGAAGCCATCATCCAGCCTATCCTTAAAAAGGGTGGAGATAGAAGAGACCCAAAAAGCTACAGACCCATCAGCCTTCTTAGTTGTGTAGGACAATTTATTGAGAAATTAGCAAATAAAAGACTAATATATGGTTCTTGGAGACAAACTCTGTAATCACCACCACACAGACAGGATACAGACAGCAAAGAAACACAGATGACCAGTTCATATCTGGCACAGGAAATAGAGAATGCCTTCCAGGGAAAAACAAGTTCTTGCTGTCTTCTTTGACCCCTCTCGTGCTTTTGATACAGTTTGGAAAGAAGGCCTACAACTAAAACTGCTACAGGCGGGGGTTGTGCACAACATGTACAAGTGGATCAAAGACTTTCTTTTCCAACGCAGAGCCAGATACAGAATTGATGGACACATCGGCAAAAAGGAGTTCCTCAGCGCCAACTCTGTTCCTGGTTTACTTAAATGATATCACAGCAACCTGCCACCAGCACGTTTATAATACCCTACCTGCTGATGACTTTGCAGTTTGGATACACTACAACAGCCTCATATCTGTTACAGAAAACTGTGGAAAATGTAGAAGTCTGGACCGTAAAGTTGGGTCTAAAGCTAAATAATTCAAAAAATCACAGCATCACTTCCCCCCCCCCCCCCCCCCCCCCCCAAAAAAAAATTTAAATAAAAAACCAGCTCATTCCACAGACTGACACTCCTACCTTTCTGGGCGTTACACTTGATTCGCTACTAACTTGGAAGTCACATGTAGAAGCAGTACAAGGGAAAACATTCAAAAAGCTTGCGGTGATGAAAAAATTAGCGGGTACCACATGGGGCGCTAACTCTAGAATCCTAAAACAAGTATATACTGGAGCAGTCAGGCCAGTCATGGAATATGCCTCCACTGCATGGGCTGCAGCAGCCAAGACAACAATGGGAAGACTGGACAAGGTTCAGAATAAGGGATTAAGGATTGTTCTCGGAACCATGAAAACCACCCCCCATCAGAGAGATAGAGAGGATAGCACATACTGAACCACTCGAACTCAGAAGACAATACAAAACTCTTTTACAGTATGAGAAATTAAAAAAGACTTGAAAGTCATCCACTGCATTTTAAATTTCAAAAGAGAACAAAAAAAAAAAAAAACCCCGACTGAAGCGTCAGAGCCCCAACCATCTTGCTAGAGAACTGTACAGACATCACCGAGATCTGCTTGAAAGAGGTGTTGCACTGTGCGAAAAACTTAGGCCAGAACCATGGACAAGCAAGCCAGAGAAGGCAAATGTAGTCCTAAAGGTACCAGGGATCGCTTCAAAAGATGCCCAGACGGAGACACAACAGAGAACCCTGGCTCTTGCTATGCTTGATGAGAAGTATCCAAACACCACTTGGACTCAGGTTTTCACCGACATCTCTGATACAGAAGCAGTCAGAAGGGGGTTGTGGAATATACATTAAACCCCCTAGCAGTAGAGCAGAAACTCTCTCTCTCTCTCTACCAGCAGGTAACATCTGCACTAACTTCAGAGCTGAGGCAACTGCCTTGCTTTTTGCAGTCCAACATCTCATCAATCAAGAACACAGAGGGCACAAAATTGTTATACTTAGTGACTCATTGTCTGTTCTCCAAGCACTATCCAGCAAAAAACAAGACAAACTAATTGCAGATCTAAGGACCAACAGAACTGGTCTTGCAGTGGATACCAGCCCACTGTGGTATTCAAGGAAATAAGAGAGCAGATGAGTTGGCAAAAGCTCGGAGTAATCTTCCACAACTTCATCCAACACACAGCTACAAGGAAACCAAAACAGCGCTAAAGCAGTCTTTCAAGCGGGAGTGGAGAAGGCAGAATGGAGATTACAGACCAGCGAGTGACAGCATAAACAAACTCAACAGGAAAGAACAAACAAAAATTTTTAGACTTTGGAATGGACACTGTGGTCTTCGAGCATACCTGTACAGGATAGGCATAAGAGAATCTGCTGCCTGTGATTTTGGAGCAGAAAGACAGACCCCTGGGCACAGACTACAGTTCTGATCTGACCTCTCCCAGCAAAGACTTTGGATCTGGCCCAAGGGAGCCACATTAAAAGAGAAGCTATGGGGGACCGGTGGCGACCTTAAACGCACAATCCTATTTGTGATCCAGACGGGACTCAATGTTTAGCATGACTGATGTCGAACGCAGAAGAAGAAGAAACACACAAACACATAATGTTACTTATTAACAGGCTTACAGCAAATTTTGCTATGATACCACATTCACTATAAATTAGGTTCAACAGTAAACGTATTTCAACAGAATCCTTCCCATTTTGTCACAGGTCAGGTGAAAAAAAAAATGAATGCCTGTAATTATCAACCCAAAACAAATTAATTCCACTTCTAGTTTATACAAATATACATGTCTCTGCCTCATTGCACACTCAACTGATTGACTAATAGTACACGACCAAATTTGCATGTTTAGAATATACGTCAGTGGGTTTATCGAGCAGTCTTCCTTTCACAAACGTAGTGGACAAACTAACAGATGCGCCCAAACTAAATGTTGAATTTTGAATTAGGAATCCACATAACAACACCCGGGACGCTCCCCTAAGTGCTCAGTCTCCATCTTTAGCAGCTAGGGAAGAGTTCCACTTCCTATGGTACCAGTAGCCGTCTGATTGTGTGTCCGTCTCTTACCTACCATATAAGGCTCGGTCGACCTGGGAGCTAAGGTGGCATAAGGGGAAATACCAGCTCCATTCCGATTTGAACCCACGAGCTAGTGATGGCATTGGTGATAAATGTTAATGAATCCTATCCATGGAAACTTCGGGAAATCCCGTGTTTACAACACGTTTGGCTTTGTTTAATGATTTTCGTTCTCATGCTGAGTTGTATTCGTTATCAACAAACTATAACACTACCCCCTGGGAGACAACCACATATCTGAGAATAAAGTACATCAAATCTGTTTTCTAATCTGATGGATTGTGTGCAAACACCTAAAAACCGCGTAAATCTCCGCTCTTTTAAGTAAATAAGCGTGAACTGACCTCACAGCAAAGTCGAGATTTAAAATACGTCATTCACAGTACAAGCCTTGAATTGGCAGGATCTACTCTTTGTTGGATTATCTTTTACGAAGTTTACATTTTTGTTTTCTTTAGAAAACATTATTATCATTATGTGCCCAGTCGCTAACGATCGCTAGTCATATTTCGCTACCTCACATTCGCCAACAGCCTTACGGATCAGGTCCGTATTCTTGCCTTGGTTCATAATTACAGCCAAAGCAACAAGGTATTTATTTCTACGCATTATTCAGACATAATATGCTAATAGTGAGTATATTATTTATCATTGCCTGTGGTGACACATCTTTTATCAATTGTCAAGTCGTAGTCAGTAAGAAGAATAAGAGAATGACTGTTGAAGTCAGTGTCCATATACGCTATAGTGTGTTTGCAAATTCGAGCTATTGTATTTTCCTTAATTTTTCGGTAATCACTTAGTAATCTTGGAGATTGACAGACTGCTGTCTCAGCATAGGCACTAGCATACAGGTTAGTTGGGTATCCTTTACAGGACGTTGCAGAATCAAACCCAACAGCCCTTGGCTGGCTGTTGTTTGGTTTTTCTAGGCAAATTTACGTCCAGTAGTTTGCCATTGCTTCTGGACGGTCGTCTTTCTTGATACCACTGTCGAAACCAAAGCAAGGCGCATGGCCCGCAGCTGGGATCGAACCCGACATCCCGGCATTACGAAGCGTTCGCATTGACTTAGCCACAGAGCCGACCACTAGCATACACACGCATTTAAAGCATACGGTAGCTATCAGAAGTGCTAACACAAGCAGTTTGACATTAGAAATGCAGTTCATCATCGACGGTAGCAGAAGTTACCAACAGATCAGAAGTTGCACACGCGATCAATAGTAATCACATAAGGGCACCACCAATACTTATATTCCTGGGACGAATTTGTTTTTAATTTTTTTACATAAGTCCTATCTTAATTTAATTGCGATAATGTTTTATACCTAAATAGTGTTTACAATGCCTAGTTATGTCAAAACAGATGTTTTCTATGTTACTTTCTTGACTTGTATAATTTAAGTTCGGTAAGAAAACAAATTTGTATAGCATTCACGTGAATGACCCTAACGCTAACCACATAATTTACTGCTTGCGGCAAAAATTTGAAATGATCGTGCACAATAATTTTATAGCATGTCACATTATTCTTATAGCATGTCACATTGTGACACTTTCGGCGCATAAATTCTGGTCTCCCCCCCCCCCCCCCCCCCCCACAAATTACGTCAACCGCAAGAAACACGTGTTCTTGTGAAACATCGAGCAGTTACATTTGAAGTTTGTGCTGTATAACTCTTAGAGGACAACCCAGAAAGGGTTCACCGTATTTTTATATGCATCGAGTAAGCATTCCAATTACGATTCATGAAAGCCCACAAAAATATGAAATAACTTTGAGAATGAAGTAAATATTAATATGCAATTTAATCAATGTATCTTTTACCACTGCTGAGATATCATTTTTGTAACATGGGCACGAATTTGTATAGACACCTTGGGACAGTCCAATCAGCACAGCAGCTGATGTGGTCCACACTATGCCGACCGCTTTCACTTCTCATGTCATTGTCTGGAACCCATTTTAGGTTAGGCTGACATTTCCTGGAACCCAATTTAGATTGGGTTGACATTTCCCGGAACCCAGTTTAGATTGGGTTGACATGAAAACAAGTCAAATAAAGTAAACAAAAATATTTTAAAAATTTAAAGAAAAAGCCCACTTAGTGCGGATTCGAACCGAGACATTCGGGCAGGTAGATGAGTGTTTAGCCGCTGCGCTTCATCATCTCGCACGTATTATTTAACGCGGTCAAAAACCAGTGCACATAGTGAATTCCTTGAAAGTTAAATGTTGAATTAAAAGACGAGATAACAGAACTCCGGACACGCTCACAAGATCTCCGGACCCGCTCACAAGATCTCCAGACACGCTCACAAGATCTCCGGACACGCTCACAAGATCTCCGGACACGCTCACAAGATCTCCGGACACGCTCACAAGATCTCCAGACACGCTCACAAGATCTCGGGACACGCTCACAAGATCTCCGGACACGCTCACAAGATCTCCGGACACGCTCACAAGATCTCCGGACACGCTCACAAGATCTCCGGACACGCTCACAAGATCTCCGGACACGCTTACAAGATTTCCGTCCCCATCTTCAGTAGCAAACGAAGAGTTCCTGTTCCGATGCTACCAGTAACTGTCCGATTGCACATCCGTCTCGCCCTTTCCCTGAGTGTTGAGCTTGGCTAGATTCCCTGGTAGCTTTCCGCCAATCTCCTCAGACCGTAATGATCTGTTTGTGCCTCCACACTGTTCACTCGCTCCCAAAAGGTCCTCACAACATGTAGCTTGTTGTGTATCAGTTCATTACCAAGTGGCGCAGAATCCCTTTGTCTCTGCCTGCTTAATTCCCAAAACACGGCATGACTTGGGGAAAATATCCAAAAGACGCTAATTGCCCCAGACTTCTAAAGTGATGACGATTATTTGAAAGGGCGAAATGTAAGCCGGGCCTGCGCGCCCTGTTTGTGACGCTTTACAAATAAAGTTTGCTATAAAGTTTGCTCGTTCTGTTTGTCTCTCTAGCTGTCTGTCTGTCTGTCTGTCTGTCTGTCTGTCTGTCTGTCTGTCTGTCTGTCTGTCTGTCTGTCTGTCTGTCTGTCTGTCTGTCTGTCTGTCTGTCTGTCTGTCTGTCTGTCTGTCTGTCTGTCTGTCTGTCTGTCTGTCTGTCTGTCTGTCTGTCTGTCTGTCTGTCTGTCTGAATCATGTGTTCTTGATAGTGTTTGTTTATATTTATTTATATCTTATTACTCTCTGCTGTCTATTCGATTGTCTGTCTAGCTATTTGCCTGACTGTCTGTCTTTCTTTCTTTCTTTCTTTCTTTCTTTCTTTCTTTCTTTCTTTCTTTCTTTCTTTCTTTCTTTCTTTCTTTCTTTCTTTCTTTCTTTCTTTCTTTCTTTCTTTCTTTCTTTCTTTCTTTCTTTCTTTCTTTCTTTCTTTCTTTCTTTCTTTCTTTCTTTCTTTCTTTCTTTCTTTTTCTTCTTTCTTACTTACTTTCTTTCTTTCTTTCTGTCTGTCTGTTTTTTAAATTGATTTTTTTTTGAAACCCCCCCCCCCCCCCCCCCCACCCGATCCCCGCATATATCAGATTACAGCAATAATACTTGCTCTCTCTCTGTCTGTCTCTCTGTCTGTCTCTCTCTCTCTCTCTCTCTCTCTCTCTCTCTCTCTCTCTCTCTCCTTCTCCACCCTAGGAATCTCTATTCACTATATTTTCCTTCTCTTCAATCTATCACTCTCTGTCTTTCACTAGGAATCTCTCGTTCACTATATTTTCGTTCTCTTCTGTCTATCGTTCTCTCTCTGTCCACCCTATGAATCTCTCATTACTCTTTCGATCTGATCTGTTATCTTCACATTTCTATCACTTACTGCTTCCTCTCTATATATTCTTTATTTTGTATGAATCTTACTTCTCTCTCTTTATTTCTCTCTCTCTCTCTCTCTTTCTCTCTCTCTCTCTCTCGCGAGCGAGCGAGTGATCGAGCGGGCGATCGTGCGCTCTCTCTGTATCTCCACTCTTGCCTTCTAATCTTGTTTCCATCAGTTCTCACCCTATCTCAGCTTCGCCTAATGGTATTTCAACAAGTGTGCTGGGGGGGGGGGGGGAGGGGTTAGCTAATCGGACCAGGGACTGCAATGGGGTAGAGGTGGTGGAGAAAGGGGACGAAGTTATTAAAAAGACAAAAGTATGTTTTTAACATTAAAATAAAAAATGTGTTAGTGTTAAGCCTACTGACCGGTATGGTAAACTCTTACTTTCTTTCACATTAAATTACTTCTTGTTTTCCCACATCCTGCCAGCATAGACTTGAGAAGTTTTCTACTGTTTCGCGTTGCACGCCAGAAACTGTGTCACCAAACATACGTTATCAGAACCTCGAGTTAAGAACGTCAATGTAATGGAGCTAGAATATTCATAGGCCGAAAGTGATAGGTCGACTGCAGAATAAGCTTTGCCCTTATACTAACCTTTACTCTCCTCTCTCTATCCTCTCTCTCTCTCTCTCTCTCTCTCTCTCTCTCTCTCGCTCTCCCTCGCTCTCCCTCTGAGTACACTAACCCTGCCTCTCTCACCCTCTTCCCCCCACTAACCGCTCATCTTTCACTCTTTCTCTTTCACAATTTCTTCCTAAAAAAATTACACTCCCCTGTCATCTATTTCTGTCTAGCACCCTTCCTCCCTCTCTCTCTCTCCCTCTCTCTCTCTCCCTCTCTCTCTCTCCCTCTCTCTCTCTCTCTCACACATTCTCTCTCACTCTCTCTCCCACTCTCTCTTTCTCATTCTCTCTCACTCACTCTCTCTCCCACTCTCTCACTCCCTCTCTCTCCCACTCTCTCACTCCCTCTCTCTCCCACTCTCTCACTCCCTCTCACTCTCTCTCCCACTCTCTCTCACTCTCTATCACACTCTCTCTAACTATCTCTCTCTCACTCTCTCTCCCACTCTCTCTCATTCTTTCTCTCACTCTCACTCACTCTATCTCTCACTCTCTTTCTCTCTCACTCTCTCTCTCTCACACTCCCACTCTCTCTCACTCTCACTCACTCTCTCTCCCACTCTCTCTCACTCTCTCTCACTCACTCTCTCTCCCACTCTCTCTCTTACTCTCTCACTCACTCTCTCTCTCCCACTATCTCTCTCCCACTCTCTCTCTTACTCTCTCTCTCACTCACTCTCTCACTCTGTCTCTCTCCCACTCTCTCTCTCACTCTCTCCCCCACTCTCTCTCTCGCACTCTCTCTCACTCACTCTCTCTTCCCACTCTCTCTCTCTCTCCCACTCTCTCTCACTCTCTCTCTCTCACTCTCTCTCTCTTCCACTCTCTCTCACTCTCTTTCTCTTTCTCTCACTCTCTGTCACTCTCTCTCCCACTCTCCCTCACTCTCTTTCTCTTTCTCCCACTCTCTATCTCACTCTCACTCTCTCTCTCCCACTCTCTCTCACTCTCTCACTCACTCCCTCTCTCCCACTCTCTTTCACTCACTCTCTCTCTCCCTCTCTCTCTCTCACTCACTCTCTCTCACTCACTCTCTCTGTCACTCTCTCTCCCACTCTCACTCTCTCTCTCTCTTTCACTCACTCTCTCTCACTCACTCTCTCTCACTCACTCTTTCTCACTCACTCTCTCTCCCACTCTCTCTCACTCTTTTTCTTTCTCTCTGTCAGCAGCTTTTCCCTCCCCGTCTTACCCCTTTCTTCCCATCCAACCTTCATGATCCCTATCTTACCCTTTCTCTCTAGCTTCATCTCAGTCGTCTCTCTTCCTCCCCTTTCTCTCAATATCGACACTCCACATCTGTCATTCTTTCTTTCCATCTAACCCCCACCCCCCACTCCCCAGCCCTCAAATGTTACCTGTCTCTCTCAGTTAATGGTTCCTCGCCAAATGGTAAACAATTATTTTGTTTCAAATTAAATTACGACTTGTTTTCCCACATCCGGCTTGCCGACCTTGTAAAACTTTCTTATTAAACATACATAACCAGAACCTCTAGTTAAGGGAAAAATATAATTTGGCCAGAATATTCACAGACCAAAATTGATACGGTCGACGGGAAATTCAACTTGCAGGAAACGACCTCATTTGCCGGAGGATATTCCTAGTATTTCCAGTGTCTAGTACTTGTTTCCGTCTTTCATATAATAGGGTGTTGGTTTTTACAAATGATGTCGTTCGTTTATCGCAAGTAAGAAGGACCACTCTTTCTTACATACGTCTTTAAACTATAGTTGAGTGTTGTGAGTCCGGAGGTTACTTATACACAGAGTACGGTCCTTGAGGGATGCAAACTTTTTCTTCTTATTCTTCTTCTCGTTCACCGGCTGTACACACCGGTGGAACGTTCTGGTTATTCGTCCACCTCCAGACTTTAGCCTTCTTCCAGAACCTGAGTGTTGCGTGTACATCCGTTTTACAAATCTGCTTTATCTGTATGCAGATTTGTTCTTCTTTGCTTTTCGGGCAGATGTTCTCCCAATTTAAAGAACGCTCCCAATTAGTTGACTCTTACGACATGCTTGTTGGTGTGGTCTATTCTTGTTTTTCCCACACTGAAGCACCGAAACCCACACAGGGATTGGATTCTCAAACCAGTAATTAGTATTATACACGGAAACTGCTTTATTTCTTTAGGAAGTGTAAGTACTGTTATTTCTAAGTCACATTAGACATTTTTGTTGGAGTGTCCCATCAGGGAAATTATGAACAGTGTTTTACCACTAGCTGTCATGCATGTTGTAAGTAAAGATTAAAAATGAATGACATCTGACCACCTCAAGCAGATAACTTGAGGGACAAAATCGAAGCCCAACCTAGGATTAAACCCTGACATTTCAGTAACAATAATAAAATGCAAGAATATTCACATTATAATATTATTTTAATATTATATGGTAGTGTCAGAAATTGTAGTATTTTCACTTCAATCTTAGTTAATTAGTCTTTACAAATATCTAGTTATCTCCTTGTGAGATGCACATTTTCCTTATTTTGAAGCCCAACCCTGGTTCTTGCCAGGGGCCGCAATATAGCCCGGCCAAAATATGGTCTAATCCCTGAACGCGGTTTCTGGGACCTCTCCACGGGTGATCTATCATCCATATGGTGACACTTTCTGTCATCAGGTGTTTATCAAGTGTGTGATGTCCGAGTGGGGTAAAATGTACTACTACTGATAATTTATTATTCTAATATTTTACTAATAATTTACTCTCCCTACTCCGATGTATCTGTTTAGAAATATGTATGTATAAATACACATATATATATATTAGAGCTGACCTAATATTCGCTTCGTATTCGCTTCGGGGCCGAATAGTGGACCTAATAACTATTCGGTATTCGGCCGAATACTTGCGGTCGGGCCGAATACGAATAGTCAGTTCCTTACACCCGTTTTGCATACACTGCGATGGACAACTCTCTCATTAACATAATAGTTGCTGTTGCCTAAGTCTGTCGTAGCGGGGGAAACTGCGATCGGGTTGTGTTTTACAGCAGCTGGCAACGTCTTTGCCTGCTGACTCGACCGAGGCATTACAGCAGAGTTTCTCAAACTCGGTGCGTATGCCAGTGGTGCTGAGGCGAAAATCGAGAAAAGTCGGCTATAAATTATGACATTATTAGAAAAGGCATGAAGATACTAAAAAGTTAAAATTAAAATTGTCTCTCCTCGCCACTGTCGAAAAGTGTTTCTTTTTTAAATTGCCCTTGTTTCACGCTCAAAGTGTATCAAATTGCATAAAATGCCAACCGCAGCGTGCTAAAAATTGTCTTTGTATTGATCCCGAGATGCGATCGATCCTCCATCTGTATTCGTGAAAGTGCAGCGGATAAGTAAGGTTATGATTACATTTTGCCTGAAATTTTAAAGTGGAAAATGTCTTTACAATAGTTTCTGTTAGTCTCGCCAAGTAAGCTCTTATATTTGAAGACAATGCGTTGTGAGTCCTGGACAATCGGTAGGCAGGCCAAACAATTTCTGGAATCTTCAGAGATGTGGTTTTACAGAACAATGCTTAAAATACAATGGACAGCCAAAAAAAGCAACCAAGAGGTTTTGAAAGTTGCAGGAGCCCGAAGACATCAGAAGGAGACAGTAATCATTTTTCGGCGATGTTATGGGAAAATGGAACATATGGTGACCACTGGAAAGATCTGTGGAAAGAGGGATAGAGGTAGACAACGGGAGAAGATTTTTGACAGTCTTGTTGCATGGCATGGAGGTGTATCAGCACACGGATTAATACATGCTGCAGGAGATCGCAAATAGTGGAGAAGCATATTCGACCACTCCAGTCGACAAAGGCCCTTGATGATGATGATACACTATTCATATTCGTATTCGGCCGAATAGTTGGTCCCGCTATTCGTATTCGGCCAAATAGTGAAAATCACTATTCGGTACAGCCCTAATATATATATATATATATATTAGGGCTGTACCGAATAGTTATTTTCACTATTTATATATATGCAATAAATAAAAAACACATACATGTCAAGATTGTATGCATGTCTTTTGTTGAACTATTTCATTCTGATTTGTCATCCTTTTGCTGTGACGTCATACTGTGTCAGAAAAGTCTCCAAGTTTATTCCTCCTGTCCTGTCCATCCTGTCTAAAGCCTTCTATATCATAAACGGATTCCAGCCTAGCATTTGTGGCCTCTGATGGCAACGCTCGTCTGTCTAAGGCATTGATTATCAACCTTCCTAATGCCGCGACCCTTGTTCCTCGTGTGGTGACGAACACAAACCATACAATTGTTTTCGTCGCAACTTCATAAGTATAGTCAATATGTGTTTTCCGATGACTTAGGCGACCCCTAGCAAAGTGTCAGGCGGCTGCGTGGTCTCAAGACATGGTGTCCGGCTTGAGTGCTAGAGGTTTCAGGTTCAATCCCCGGTAAGGGCTGGGATTTTTTCACGTGGACTTGGACTTTTAGTAATTCCGCTTGGTCTCTGGGTAGTCAGATCGGAGGCCCGTGTGCATTGTTGCGCGCGTAAAAATTCCTTAGCAGTTGGAAATCGAAAAGAGTAGCATAACGGCGCCGCCCGGGAAACATTTGGGGTTAAAAATCTACCCAAAGTATTTAAGGATCCTCGCCGGTGCTGCAGAGCCTGCACACCGTACTGAGCTTCATCAGAATCAAACTTAAGTTAGAAGAAGAACGGAACACTTATGGGTTACCACCCGTGTGCCATGATGTTGATCCGTTGTTCAAACCTCAAAACTCCGGAGAACCTCTTTTAACTGCAATAAAACGGCATAATTGCAATGGAACAGATATGTCGAACTATAGAAAACAATATCGCTGTGCGCAGTAAAGCGGAAGAGGAAAAGAGGCAGGCCAAGGAAGACCTGAATACGGAACTTTACACTCTGAACAGGCCTTAGACATGCAACCATGAAGTTCATCTTATCTGGCCGTCAAAGGTGTAAGGAGCTGATCAGACAGTCAACAGCAACTGGTGTATCAACGACTCCCAGCGTCACCAGATGGTGACGACGATGACGAATCCCCTCCTCCCTTTGTTAAGAAAGCAGGAAGCAGAACCCCATATCTATCTCGACACCCTAAGCAGTAAAAGTAGAAGCGAAGCGAAAGAAGAGAATTTCCCCCTCCCGTATCTTTTTATTTCTTCAGCTTGTTTGAGCCGTATCAACACTACTGTTACATTACCACATTAAGTGCCACCATTTCACAAACGCTAATTCCACAGGGACTGGATGTCTAGTCAAGAGATATGGAACACCAGACATCGTAAAGTTAGTATCGGGCAATCCCCATAATTATTTAATGAATGGCAAATCACGAGCATTGCTTTATCAGAACCGAACCTTTTTGTCTTTGCTCAAAGTGACGATTACTATTGTAACATGTGCTAGCTTGTTTTTGCTGTTGTTGTTATCGTTGTTGTTGTGGTTGTTGTTGTTGTTCTTCTTCTTCTTCTTCTTGTTCTCCTTCTTCTTCTTCAATCTATCTTCTTCTTCTTCTTCTTCTTCTTCTTCTTCTTCTTCTTCTTCTTCTTCTTCTTCTTCTTCTTCTTCTTCTTCTTCTTCTTCTTCTTCTTCTTCTTCTTCTTATTCTTCTTCTTCTTCTTCTTCTTCTTCTTCTTCTTCTTCTTCTTCTTCTTCTTCTTCTTCTTCTTCTTCTTCTTCTTCTTCTTCTTCTTCTTCTTCTTCTTCTTCTTCTTCTTCTTCTTCTTCTTCTTAATTAACATTATCATCACCATTATGATAGTTATTGTTATCATCTCTCCTATTTAAACTCTAGCTGCTGCTGCTTTTTCGTTTGTTTTTTCTTGTTGTTGTTGTTTTTCTTCTTCTTCTTTTTTTCCCCCTACCCAGCCAACGTTCATTTTTCGAGATTGCAAAATTGAACTATAGAAATGCGATGTTAGAGTCAGTATGTAGGAGTATCCAGAAGAGGTAAGCTCATAAATCAAGTCATAATAGAAAAAATTTGCACAGAACCGATTCTAAATTACAAACGATTCTAAATTACAAACGATTCTAAATTACAAACGATTCTAAATTACAAACGATTCTAAATTACAACCGATTCTAAATTACAAACGATTCTAAATTACAACCGATTCTAAATTACAAACGATGTAAATTACAAACGATTCTAAATTACAACCGATTCTAAATTACAAACGATTCTAAATTACAACCGATTCTAAATAACAAACGATTCTAAATTACAAACGATTCTAAATTACAACCGATTCTAAATTACAAACGATTCAAAATTACAACCTATTCTAAATAACAAACGATTCTAAATTACAAACGATTCTAAATTACAAACGATTCTAAATTACAAACGATTCTAAATTACAAACGATTCTAAATTACAAACGATGTAAATTACAAACGATTCTAAATTACAACCGATTCTAAATTACAAACGATTCTAAATTACAACCGATTCTAAATTACAAACGATTCAAAATTACAACCGATTCTAAATAACAAACGATTCTAAATTACAAACGATTCTAAATTACAAACGATTCTAAATTACAAACGATTCTAAATTACAAACAAAGACAGCAAATCAAATAGTGTGCCCTCTTAGACAGAACGCCTTCTTACTCCATGAAAGGCATATTCTTCAAAGAGTGCACTAGGTGGACCAAGAATAACATGGACAGACATCATCAGAGAAACTCCACAACAGCTGGATGTGTCTATTGTCGAGGCGGCCTGAACAGCAAGGAGTAGAACCTTTTCTCTTTCTCGACACCAAAAGCGCAAAAGAAGTGAAGTGAAGAAGGAGTGATCAGAAGGGATACAATCTGTAATCAAGTTATGAGAGAAAAGTTTGGCACAGAACCAGTTCTAAATTACATACAATGTTAAATTTCGAATTAAGAATCGACATCACAGAACTCAGGACACCCCCATATACGCTCTGTCCCTATCTTCAGCAGCAAGCGAAGAGGTAAAATTCCAAAGGTACCAGTAACTATCAGATTGTATATTCATCTCGCCTTTCTCCCTAGGTATCGAGCGTCGGCCAGATCCCCTTGTAACTCCTCCAGTGCCATTCTCCTCAGACCGTTATCATGTATCTGTTCCTCGGCACTGTTCACTCGCTCCCAAAGGGCCCTCACAACATTCAGCTGGTCATAAACCAGATCACCACCAAGTGGTGCAGAATCGGCGAGTCTTTCTGCCTGCTCATTTCCAAGCTCACCGGCGTCCGCTGGATAAAATATCCAAAGGATGCTAACTACCCCGGGACCTCTGAAGAGATGCTTGCCACTTACAAACTACAAGACAGCAAATCAAATGGGTATTCCCGCTTAGAGAGAGTGCCTAGTAATATAACTTTAGTTTATACAAGACATATACGAAAAGTATGTGTAAAAAAAAGTCGATGGTGTTATTTTAGGACAAGTACAGAAATTGAAGTATCTGGGCACATGGATAATATCAGATGGAAGATGTATAACTGAGATAAGAAACAGAAAAGGACAGGCAAAAACTGCATTTTATAAAATAAAGAATATATTGTGCAATGTATCCTTGTAATTGAGTTAGAAAAAGAATTCTTGCTTGCAACATACATCCAGTTTTAACATATGGCTGTGAGTCTTTGACAATCGGTAGGCAGGCCAAACAATTTCTAGAGGCCTCAGAGATGTGGTTTTACAGAAGAATGCTTAGAATACATTGGACAGCCAAAAAGAGCAACCAAGAGGTTTTGAAAGAGACGGGAGCCGGAAGACAACTTATCACTGACATCAGAAGGAGACAGTCATCATTTTTCGGCCGTGTTATGAGAAGAGGGAAAATAGAACATGTTGTGACCACTGGAAATATCTGTGGAAGGAGGGATAAAGAAAGACAACGAGAGAAGATGCTTGACAGTCTTGTTGCATGATATGGAGGTGTTTCGGCACACGAACTGATACATGCTGCAGGAGATCATGGATTATGGAAAGGCATAATCGCCGACGCCAGTCGAAAAGACACCTGATTATGATAATTATACTCGAAAAGTTTAGACGAACGTACAGCAGAAGGCAGACCAAAAATCAGATGGAAAAATAACATCAGATTACCCTTACAACAGCAGGATGTTTCTATGGTCAGGAGCTTAGAAGAGTAAGAAGCAGCACCTTATATCTACTCCGACACGAGCAGTTGTAAAAGATTAAGAGAAAAAGAGGAGGAATGCAAAAATTTCTAACGCATTCGTATATGACACAACACTGAAACATGTCTGCTTGCTAAAGCAACGCTGATCATGTCAATTTGCACTGAATTTGATTGACATTAAATGTATTCGCAACATCCAGTTTTTGAATAAATTGTAGAAGAATGTCGAGCTAATGAATATGTTTGGTGCTTCCACGACAGACTAGATTGATTTATAAAGACTATCTTGAAATTTGTTGTCATTGTGACAATTTTTGTGTTTCGCAAATTTTATTCAAAATGATTTTATATTTCTGATTATTCATTATAGCATTTTCTCAATATATGTGCCTGTCTGCATGTCTACATTTCCGTCTGTGTGTCACGTATCTGTCTGGAGATCGATTGTCTGTCTGTCCGTGTATCCTTCCATCATCTTGAAATCATCCATTCATATATTCTTCTCTCTGTTTAAACAAGAACGAATGAAGAACGGTAAATATTGCCTGCAATTTCGAAAGATCATATCTAAACAAAGACGCTGACACCAGGTCATAATTAGACCAGGATGTCGTGTACTGAGCACTCTTATAACTTGTCAAGAGTGCCGTAGGTCCTCAAGAGGTTCAAACTTGTTTAAATGCTTAGTAATAGTAAAATGAAAAATGTTTTACAATACTTCTTTGTCAATTGAGACAAAAAAGAGAATTCTCAAAAGTTATATAAATCCTATATTGATTGATAGACGGATGTGAATCATGGACACTTGGTAAATTAGTGAAAACTTATATAGAAGCTGCTGAGATGTGGTTTTATAGGCGAATGATTAGAATACCTTAGACAGATAAAAGAGTAATGAAGACGTTTTGAAAAAAAAAACTGACTCACAAAGAGAACTGATCGCCCAACATGAAAAAGAGACAATCTGCATACTTTGGTCATGTGATGAGAGGGAGAAAATTGTAGTACATCGTGACAGTAGGAAAGTTGGAGGAGAGGCAGAGGGAGACCGGGAGAACAGATGCTGGACGGTTTGACATCATGGCATGGAAGATCATCTGTGTCAGATTTGATTGAAAGTTCACGAGACAGAAGGTTGTGGATAGACATGACTACCAACGCCACACGGCAGGGAAGATCATCTGTGTCATAACTGATTGAAAGTACACGAGACAGAAGGTTGTGGATAAACATGAATACCAACGCCACACGATATTGACTGTGAAAGACCATCTGTGTCAGAGTTGAATGAAAGTACTCGAGATAGAAGGTTGTGGATAGACATGACTACCAACGCCACACGACATGGAAGATCATCTGTGTCAGAATTGATTGAAAGTACACGAGACAGAAGGTTGTGGATAGACATGAATACCAACGCCTCTCGATATGGACTATGGAAGACCATCTGTGTCAGAGTTGATTGAAAGTACACGAGACAGAAGGTTGTGGATAGACATGAATACCAACGCCACACGACAGGGAAGATCACGCTGATTGAAAGTCAATAGGTCGATATGGACTATTGACTGTGAAAGACCATCTGTGTCAGAGTTGATTGAAAGTACATGAGACAGGATGTTGTGGATGGACATGAGTACCAACGCCACACGGCATGGGTTTAAGAAGAAGAAGCAAAATAGTAAAACAACTCTTTTTCTTTTAATTCTTCGGCATTTCTAGCCCTTGAGGTTCGTTGCTGATGGTAATACCGGCCTTCACTGGTCGCCTTCTCTTTCCAGTTAGTGACGTCAAGTGTTTGTAGGTCTGTCTGGAAGTTATCTCTCCGGCTGTCTTCTTGGTCTGTATCTTGGCCTACAATCATTTAACACGCTTATGCGCAAAATGTTTACCTCTCTGTCATCTGACATTCCTTCAATATGTTGCAGTCATTTCCGTCTTTTAGCCCTCATGATGCCAGTGATCAGTGATGATTTAAACAGAATATGAAGTCTGTTGCTGCTTCTCGTTCTCCGTTTCTCGCTGAATGTATCTTTGATGAGTCCAAAGATTCGTAGCAAGACTGTTTTCGAAAATTTATAATAACTTGTGTTCCAAGTTTCAGAGCCACATGAAACAAGCATAATTATGACAATAATAATAATAATAATAATAATAATAATAATAATAATAATAATAACATTACACCGAACTTAAACCTTATCTCATCTTGATCTTTTGGTACACTTCAGTGTCGATGTGAAGCATGAATACGGGAAAGCACCTGTTTTTGCGCTTCAAAAATGGGTATTCCAATAGACTCTCTTATTCTCCCTGTTCATGACTTGCATAGTGGACCTCTTCATTGCTCTCCGCAAGGTCTGTATATATTTGTTTACTGTGGGTATACTGTTTGTTGTACCCAGCTTAACAGCTTCTTCTTCTTCTTCTTCTTCTTCTTCTTCTTCTTCTTCTTTTTTTTTTAATGCGTTCACCTTCTTCTGTAAACCCGGGCTGACTCCAGTCGTGTTCCAGAAACTGAGTGTTGCGTGCACATCCGTTTCACATGTCTGACTCATTCGTATGCAGACTGTCCTTTGCCTCTCAGACATATGTACTCCGACTTCGACTCAATAAGTAGACTCTTACAACGGGCTTTTTGAGCAGGCTGTGTTCTATTTTTGTGTTCCCCACAATGGGGCCCCGGAACCAACACGGGGATACACATATTTGAAATAAGATGTTATCTATAAACAAGTACTTATGAAAGCATCTATGCACGGCATTCGAAGGGTCGAGAGGAAAAAGAGGGGCGGGGAGGGGGGGGAGGGGGGTGCGGCTGAAACTGCGTAGGTCTCATACATAATTTTGTAAACTCACTCCCCCTACCCCTCCTCGATTTCCCCCTCCCCCTTCAAATATTGGGGGCGAAGAGTGTCTCAAAATACCTAGCTAACAAGCTAACACCCCCCCCCCCCCCCCCCCCCCCCCCCCCACCTCTCTCTCTCCCAATGTTTTCCCTCGCCATGTTTCGGTGCTACTGAAACGAAATATGTTTGCGACAGATAATTAGACCGAACGATCTATCAACGACCATCACCAAGGTAGTCGGCTGTTTACACGGATCCTGTGTCTGGGTCATTAGCAAGTATGCATTTTCAACGACTTGTAGCGATGTGGAAGTACAATAGCGTACCTGGATGTGTTTAATGTGGCTAGACAACCGCACATAATACCGTGCTGTGTAAGGCGATATGTTCCTGGGTAGCTAACGTCTCTTGTTCCATTTTTTTTGTTTTGTTTTTTGGCTTTATTCTGGCCATCCTATGCAGATTCTTTACGTGGGAATTGGACTGAGTCATTTGCGGGTGTTCTTTGATTCTGGAGTCGTTTGTATGTTGTCTTTCTGCATACGGAAGTTGATGGAAAAGAGCGCGCTGACAGATTGGCTGGCTCGGACGTAGTTAACAATTATCACGATGCAGATAAAGACGGCTATATTAGTGTCAATTGACCACAGCGCAATTCTCCTCACACCGTAATGAACTGCTTGTGCCTCCGCATTGTTCTCTCGCTTCTCAAGAGCCCTCACAACATCTAGTTTGCCATTCTTTAACACACCACCAACGCGTGCAAAACAGGAGAGTCTATCTGCCTGCTCGTTTCCCCAACACACCGCAATGACTTGAAGAAAATATCCAAAGGACGCAAAATTTAATTCGTATGTTATGTTAAGTGATTAATTATTATTTTGATCTACAGAAGCTTTGCAGCGTCCGTAGCTTAGGCGTTGCGAGTCTGACTCGTAATTCCAACGTACAGCGACCTAAACCCACTGCTGGATGCGGGGATTTTAATAATGGTATGGAGCGTCGCAGGTCGACCCAGCCTAAAATGGGTAACATGATGTATGTCCTGGGGAAGTAAAAACGGCCGGCGTAATGCTGACCACATTACCCACCTTGTGCCGATTGGTCTGAAAAAAATATGGCTGCTCTTCCCAATGCCCAGTGCGCCTAAAAGCGTAAAAAGAGATCTTCACTTTTTACTTACTTACAGAAACTTTGGTTTTGTGTTTCACTTTCTGTAGCTAACCAGTCTTGGTTGTCTGCAGATTTGAGGCAAGCTGATTGGTCAGTTGTTTTCGCTTTCCGTCCTTTTCAGGGTGAACGTTTTTCGTTATTTAAAGCCCTACTCTGGCTCTTGCCAGGGGCCGCAATAGCCTGGACATAAATATGGTCTAAAAGCTAAACGTGGTTTCTGGGACCTCTCCACGGTGATCCTCACCCACATGGTGGCACAATGTGTCATCGGGTGTTTATCGCTTGTGTGATGTCCTAGTGGGGTAGAAAGTCAGTAAGTAAGTCAGCTGATTGGTTTAACCAACTGCGTCGTTCGGTTGTTGAATGCAGTTTTCTTACTGAAATCCTGCGGTAGTCGCTGGACGTAGGGAATTTGTATTTTATGAGATCTGCTCTCCTGGCCAAGTGATTAACTGTTTGCATCCTGCATTTGTGGTGAGAGTTCACGAATGCTTTTTATTATTTATCTTTGCATTCCCCAGCTCTAAACTACAGGAAAAAGTTCTGGTTGTTTTTCCAGTTCTAAATTTTAGTCTTGTTTCGGAACTTTAGTTTTGCGTGCACATCCGTTTCACAAGTCTGGCTAATTTGTAAGCAGGCTGTTTGTTCCCAGCCTCTCCGACAGGTGCAGAGAAACACTAATTAGTCGACACGCTCGTTGGGAGGAATTGAGTAAATTCCTCTATCCCTCTCCCGTTTTTACTCCTCAAGAGGGGGCCATAGAATCTACACGAGAAGGACACAGGTGCAAGTATTACGAATATCCACAAGATCGTCGCTGAAGCTACCGATTATGCGTTTCGTGCGACAATTTGTACAGACAGCTTACGGTTCTTCGAAGAAAGAAAGAACCATTTTGGGTAACACATAGTTCTCACCATTTGGTTTCTGGGGCCTCATTGTGGGGGGTGGTGGGAGGAGAAAAGACACGCAGCATCCCTAATTAGCATGCCGTAAGAGGCAACTCCTTATGCCTGTTTCTTTCGAAGTCGGAGTGCATCTGCTAAGACGAAGAAACACAAGCTTACACACAAAAAAGCAAAATCTAAAAACGAATGTACGCGCAAGAAAAATAATTTGTGGAAGGCAACCAAAATCCAGAAGTGGACGAACAACCAGTACAGGTCAATAGAGTCTATAACCAGTGAACTCTACAAAGAAGAACGAACGAACCAAGAAACGATCGAAGAAACGATCGAAGAAACGAACGAACAAAGAAACTTTATTTTCAAATAGTTAAGAACTGGGCACACCGGTCCGTTTTAACATTCTGCCCTTCCAGTCTAATCAATACATACATTTATTCACTCGCCTCGTACACCCTTTCATAGTTAATTATAAACAACAAATCCACAATATCTAAGTCCTAATTACGAACGCTGGAATATGTTCTAATTTTACGTGCATTACTAAACTTTAGAAATAAATGATGATGTGTTGGGAAATAAGCAGGCAGATAGATTGGCTGGCTCTGCACCACTTGGTGGTGAATTGACTTATAACAAGTTAGATTTTGTGGGGGCCTTTTAGGAGCGAGTGAACAGGGCAAAGGTGCAGATGGATCATTACAGTCTTAGGAGAATGGCACTGCCAAGAGTTACCAAGGGATCTGGCTGACGCTCAACACTCAGGGCAAGGATGAGACAGTTACTGGTGCCATCGGAAGTGGAATTCTCCGCTTGCTGCTGAAGATAGGGGCTGAGCACTTATGTGAGTGTCCCGAGTGCTGTGATGTCGATTCTCTGTTGAACATTCAACATTTAAAAACATTACACCAGGTACAGGGATATTGATCCATTCGAGTTTAGACTTTTTCTTTTCAGAGAGCTGCAATTCAATGAAATTATCATTATGTGGCATGATAAAGCTCAATGAAATACGCGTTATCATGGAAATAAAATATTGGCTGTTTATTCAGCCCGACATTCGTTCATTGACTGGGATTTTATACGGTCACATGTCAAACATTAGAGTCTAGTTGTTGCTTTTTTTTTTTTGTTCAATTCGATGACAGTGAATCGGTTAAATGCATTGTGTCGGATACTGCACATGAGATGGTGAATTTACTTTTGAATATTACATGTTGAAACAAAGTTAGTGCACGGCTTTTTCGTATGTGTTCACCCTTAAAATGGCCGTCTGCACGTTTTATTGTGGTTTACAGTTAGTGTGTGATGAATGCACCTTTCGGTCCAACAAATACGATTTTAGTAAGTCCCTATTTAGCCGCATTTACGTCATGCTTGTAAAGAGGTAAAAGTATATTTCCACCGCCCTCCCCAATCCCCTTACGCTAGTAGGAATCCTCGCACACAGACTGGACTATAACAGCGAGTAAAATTGAATGTATTTATTGATAGATTTAGCGCCTTTTTGGATACTTTCTCCAGGGGATGCATGTGTTGGGAAATAAACACATGGCTAGATTGGCAGGTTCTATATGACTTGGTGATAAACTGATGCTGGACAAGCTAACGAACGAACGAACGAACGAACTTTATTTTCAAAGGGTCACAAATTGGGCACGCAGGCCCGTCTTACATTCGGCCCTTCCAGTCAACCATCTTTCACACAGCAATTGTATTTTACTAATAAAGCATGTTATGATCATATGATGATATGCATATTATGATAGATGTTGTAAGCGCCTTTGTGAGCCAGTAAAGTGCATAAGCACTCACAGATTACCGTGGTAGAAAGTGAATGGCGCAGTAGTTAGCAGTGACCAAGGGATCTGGCCAAAGCTAAACACTCAGGCAATCGGCGAAACGAACATACAATCAGAAGGTTACTAGTGCCTTTAGAATTAGCACTCCTGTGTTTGCTGATGATGATAGGGATTGTGCGCTCATGGGAATATCCGCTGTGCTGTGATGTCGGTTCCTAATTATGACTCACAGTAAGGAATTTCGGAATGAAAAAGTTTTGGTGCTTTATTAATATCCTACCCCAAACAGAAAAATCCACAGGTTACGGGACAGCCTAATATTTCAGGGGGTGTTAGATAGGATGCATGCAGTCGTTGGGCCTAGGCTGCACTCTCTCGTGGGACGTCGTTGGGTTGGGGTTAGACCCAGTTCTAGATGTTTTAGGATCTTTAAAAGCATCAGAAAACCGGGAACCCCAGTCTTACCACCCTTTAAATGTTGGACTGTAATGTGGCGTCATCGGGGGGTAAGATAATAATAAAGCACAAACGTATTTAATCTGATAATTAAATGGTTATAAATTGACACATTTTTATATTGTGAAAAAAGGTCTTTACGAAATACGTTTAGTCAAGAGCATAACGATCCCCCCTTACACTTTCTTTCATTTGATAAAAATTCGCTGAAATGTATTCTGTCTGATATTGCCCATTTTGAAATGTTATTTATTAAATTTTAGAAAACATCGCTTCTTGGAAAAGTGTGTATTTAATTAATCACAGTAACACAGTGTGGAAAAATGTTTTTTCAGTGAAATAATATGCGATGATGTAAGGATTATTTACTGAAACAACAATGACAGAGGATGACTGGCATGTTCATTGAAATATTAGAATACGGGATTTGTTTATTGTGTACTCGTAAGGTTTCTTTCATAAAATAACAACAACGTGAAAGTCTTCCTTTAAACAAAACACTGAGATGAAGAAATGTTTGTGAAAAAATACTTAGTTGAATAAAGCTTACAACATCCAGTAACAATACCAAATGAAATGTGATTTTCTAAGTGAAATATTTCAAGATGAAATAGATTGTGTCCAGCATGAATGTGGTGGTGTCTTCCTCTTCGCTGGAAGACTTTATTTCTGCCTTGACAAGGGTGGTCACCTGGTAGATTATCAAAGATTATTGTCTGTGGTGATACGTCTCTTCAAGTAGTTCATGACGAAGCCACTTCCCAAAGTGGCGTGCCCACAAGTCGAGGAACCCCACGATAACCGAGAAAGTGCAATGGGAGTAAAAGAAGAAACTGCCGAGGTGATAGACGAGGATTTGGATTTTGAGATGCAGGTAAGTAAATTGTTGTGCTATTTGTATTTCGTCTGTGTGCCTTATGTACCTTCTAAACTGTCACCCCATTGTGTGTGTGTGTGTGTGTGTGTGTGTTATGCGTGCGTGTAAGGGGTGTGGGGTAGGGGGGGGGCATTAGGCCTACTGCCGCCTAAAAAGCAGGCAGTAAAGGTTCACTATTTATGAGGGTTTTTTTTTAAGCTGGGTAGTGCATCTGCAACAGTATATTTACTAAATAAGAAGAAAGATATGTAAAACGCATGTGCAGGCAAAACTCAAGTTCTGGAACACTGGAACAAGACTTAGGTCTAGAAGTGGAAGAACAACCATAATTTCCCGCTAGCGTTAACAGCATGTTGACGCGAAGTAGAAGAAGAAGAAGAAGAAGAAGAAGAAGAAGAAGAAGAAGAAGAAGAAGAAGAAGAAGAAGAAGAAGGAAGAAGAAGAAGAAGAAGAAGGGGAAGAAAAAGAAGAAGAAGAAGAAGAAAAACAAGAAGTAGAAGATGATAATGATGATTACGATGATGATGATAATAATGATGATGATAATGATGATGATAATAATGATGATGATGATGATAATGATACCTAGTTAAATGGTCATAGAACAAAAAAGATAAAGCTTTTTGAGACCACTATGCTGGAAGCCAAAAAAGAGTACTAAAATACCAAAGAGTGGGCATGATTAACGACTACACGCTGGGAAATGTAGTGAGCGGGGGAACTGAGCACTTATGACCTGAATGTTTCAATGAGCTGGAGGGTTATTCTTTCGACTAGCTAGGTAGCAGCTACCTATACATGAGGTTTCTGGGTCTGAATTCTTGTATCATCATTATCATCCTTATCATCATCATTATCATCCTCAACATATTCATCATCAACATAATTATCATCACTTTCATCATCAACATAATCATCATCAATATAATCATCATTAACGTAATCATCAACATAATCATCATCATTATCATCATCACCATAATCATCCTCAACATAATCATCATCAACATAATTATCATCACTTTCATCATCAATATAATCATCATTAACATAATCATCATCAACAAATCATCATCAACATAATCATCATCACTTTCATCATCAACATAGTCATCATCAATAAAATCATCATTAGCATAACCATCAACATAATCATCATCATTATTATCAACACAAAATCATCATCAACATAATCAACAGCATTGTTGTCATTATCATAATTATCATTATCAACATAATCATCATCATTATCGTTAATTAACATAATCATTATCATTATTGTAATCAGCGTCTACATACTCATCATCAACATAATCTTTATTAACATAATCATCATCAACATAATCTTTATCAACATATTCATCATCAACATAATCTTTATCAACATATTCATCATCAACATAATCTTTATCAACATAATCATCATCAACGACTTCTACCTTTACTGTTGGGCAGCGTTGGGGAAGAACTGTCAGATGCTCAGTTCTAGATGTTTCGTACTGGTCATTGCCATTTGGTGGTAGATGTGCAGTGTATTTAATGTCGTCATTCCATCTTCTCCTTGGACTGGCATCAGATAGTTTTAGGGTTAACGCTTGTATTGGCAGTCTGTTTTAACTACATTCTAACAATATAATCCATCTATTTGATCGCATGCTTCTCCGTTAGACTGATGCAAAGGGGGTTGTTCTTACAGTCCGTCTAACTGCAACCATTTCTGACTGTGTTCCATGTGTTTGAGTTGACGATTGTACTCACCCATAACTATTATAGGTGTTATAGAGTCTTTCTTGAATACCGTGGTCAATGTAATGTCCTGCAAGTTGAAAAACTACATGACATAGTGGCTAGACCCTCGCCGCGGATCGGAAGGTCGTGTGTTCGCTCCCTGGCGGAGCCGGATTTCTTTCAAATATTACCTTGACTACCAGGTCGACCCAGTCTTGAGTGGGTACCAGGTGCAGTCTCGGGAAGTAAAGGCGACTTGCGTGATGCTCATCACATTACTCATCTTGCGCCGGTTGGTCTATAAAATTATGTTTAGCCCTATATGTCCTATACGCCTAAATAGGCGGGAAAAACTGTCCTTTGCTTGTATGATGATGATTGACTAACTAACTAATCAGCGCCTGCTGATATGATTGTCGTTAGAGGAATTCATAAGGAAAATAAAAGTACAACTGCATAATCTATATTAATAAAAATGTTAATTTTCTGATGTTATTTACAAACTCGAAAACTACTTAGTCGATTGCTTTCAAATTTGCACACAACGTTGCCTTTGACTCCAAGAGTGATTTTTTTGTCAGAAAATCACCCAAACCATGAACGACGTAGCTCCAAACAACGGTCAAATCATTTTTTGTTTCGTTGCCGGCCCGGATTTGTTTTTATTTCATTGGCCATATTTGACTGCTGTGCTCTTATTGAGCTTTGCATTATTATATAATTCATTTCCGCGCTCTGCTTGAAAGTTTAGCCTAGGTGGTAGCTATATTGCCTATCACGCGGGTGACCCGCGTTCGATTCCCCCCTAGTATTTAAATAGGGTGAACATAAACAAAACAGTGGACCATCTATTGCCTTACATATTTCAATGTATCTCGTCAGGTGCATAATACAGAATTCAATCAGAATATAATGTGGCTTAGCAGATTGTCATTTTCGCTGAAACAGTAGATAAAAGGTAAAGTCGGGAGATGTGAACAAGCGTCATTGCATACGGTTATAAACCGTAAGTGCTCTGCCACCAGTACGGACAGCTGATAAGAAACAGTCGGCCTGTGTCGCCGTCCGCACGTGTACTCTGTAGCTACAGCGACGTTCCTCTGTTCACCCCGAAGTGTCAACTCTGGTACCCATTTTCTAGAGGTCGGGTGAACCCCGGAAACCGCCAGGTTTCAAACACCGACCGTGGCTGCAGCTAGTCACAGCTGGATTTGAAAGCGAGCCTCCTATCGACTGCGCTAAAATTTTGGTAGTAAGAGTAGTTGAGTTGTAGTTTTAGCCTTCTAGCGAACCGGGCAAGGAAGTCGAGGTAATAATGATGATTATGACAAATCACTCAACATAGGGACTATCCCTCAACTGTATTCAACTTACCTTTTACACTTTACTTACAGGGCGGCTGCGTGGTCTCGAGGCATGGCGTCCGCCTCGAGTGCTGGAGGTCCCGGGTTCCAGCCTCGGTGAAGGCGGGGATTTTTTGTTCACGTTTATTTCTAGTAATTGCCCCTGGTCTCTGGATGGTTTAAAAAAAAATCTCTTGGCAGTTAAAAATCGAAATGCGTAGCCTAACCGCGCTTTTCGTTTACAAATTGGGAGTTAAAAATCTACCCAACATGTGTATTTCAGGATCCTCGCTGGTGATGCGGAGTTCGTGCACTGTGCTAAGATTATTCGGACTCAGAAGTGAGTCAGAAGTAGAACGGAGCACTTATGGGTTACTTCCCTTGTGCCATGATGCTAATCCGTTACATAAACCTAAACTTAACTGGCCAGCGTTGTCAGTTAAAGGTAGCTGCGCAGTTTACAGAGCATTGCAGAATCAACCCTAGTATTTTTTTTGGCTTTTTGGCTTTTATAGGCAAATTTATGTCTAGTAGTTTGTCGTTGCTTACTAAACGGTCGGCTCTCGATAATGCTGTTGAAATCAACGCAAGGCGCAGGGCCTGCAGCTGGGATCCAACCCGGCACCCCGGCAGTACGAAGCGCGTTCGAAACGCCTAAGCCACAGACGCCATCGCGTTGTTAGTGTTCACAATAATTGTCCAGCATTGCCCTGGTATCATTACAATGCTCGGTCTGACAAGGGTTTAATATGTAGTGTTTAGTTTTTTCAACACGGTCATTAGTCATTTGCGAACTTTGTACCATTTTGTTCTTGCGTTAGAACAGTGACATAAACATTCCATTATTCGATTGTGTTTGCTTGGCTTTGTCAGGTTTCATTCACCTTTGCTGTTATTCACTTGTTTACTGGATACGTTTAACAGAATCTATGCTCATTTACTTATGTCAGTAATCAAGTGGCGGTAATTAGACTGCTTAAAAAATAAAGTGTATAATTTTATTACATGGAAGTAAATTGTCAAAACTTAGTTTTGCACCGATGAGGAAATTCAATAGTTTGGCTTGTGTTCTGATTGTAATAATATGTTTTAGTACTGAACCTTTCAGTTCAAAGCCACATTGTTCGATGAAAACTATCGAAAGGTATCGTAGCTGCCGCTAGTAACAATTTACTCCGTGAGAATATCTCGGCAAGCGGGTAACTAACGTGGTTGGGGGATGGGAAGGCAAAAGAAGAAGAAGAAGAAGAATCATTGACATCTGTATCTGACAGATCCTATTTTTTTTTTTTTTTTTGATTTTGTAAAGTTTTCTGAAATCTTTGATTGTTGGGGATATAGTCAGTCCGATTTAGTTAATCCTCTTTTTCTTGTGCTTTTTCTTCTTCTTCTTGTTCTTCTTTTTGTTTAATTTATTGTTCTTCTTCTTCTTCTTCTTCTTCTTCTTCTTCTTCTTCTTCTTCTTCTTCTTCTTCTTCTTCTTCTTCTTCTTTCTCTTTCTTCGCTTCTTCTTTTACTTTCTTCTTCTCTTTTTCTTCTTCTTATCTTCTTCTTACTTCATTCTTCTCTGTTTTTTCTTTTCTTCATTCGTTAGTCTTCTTCTTTTTCTTCGTCTTTCGTCTTCTTCTTTTTCTTCTTCTTCTTCTTCTTCTGTTGCTTCTTCCTTCTTCTTCTTCTTCTTCTTCTACTCTTCTTCTTCTTCTTATTCTTCTTCTTCTTCTTCTTATTCTTCTTCTTCTTCTATTTCTTCTTCTTTCTTCTCTCTTCTTCTTCTTCTTCTTCTTCTTCTTCTTTTCTTCTTCTTCTCTTCTTCTTCTCTCTCTTCTTCTTTCCTTTCTTCTTCTTCTTTCTTCTTCTTCTTCTTCTTCTTCTTCTTCTTCTTTCTTCTTCTCTTCGTCTTCTTCGTCTTCTTCGTCTTCTTCGTCTTCTTCGTCTTCTTCTTCTTCTTCTTCTTTTTCTTTTTCTTCTTCTTCTTCTTCTTCTTCTTCTTCTTCTTCTTCTCTTCTTCTTCTTCTTCTTCTTCTTCTTCTCTTCTTCTTCTTCTTCTTTTTCTTCTTTTTCTTCTTCTCTTCTTCTTCTTCTTCTTCTCTATTCTTCTTCTTCTTCTTCTTCTTCTTTCTTCTTCTTCTTCTTCTTCTTCTTCTTCTTCTTCTTCTTCTTCTTCTTCTTCTTTCTGTTCCTCGTCTATGGACCCAGACGGAAAGTTCTGGTAGCTCGTCAACTTCTGAACTTTTAGCTTTGTTCCAGAACTTGAGTTTTGCGTACACATCTGTTTTACAGATCTTGCTTATTTGTGTGCATACTGTTGATTTGTTGCCTCTCCGGCTAATGCACTCCCACGTCGTTGCAAACAGCCGTAATTGGTCTCACTGTGACACACTGAAAGTAAAACATTTGTGGTTGCTCATCATAAACATTCATTCCTTTGATATATCTCTTCACCTTGTGCTTCACTGAAAAGGTCACTGGTAGTGAGCATACTTTGGATCTTTTCTGCAGGTCATGCCGGCGTGCCTGCTCTTCATGATGGGTAAGGAACCCTGAAGAGCAGGCAGACAGATTGGCTGGATCTGCACCACTGGGTGGTGAATTGATACCTGACAAGGCAGATGTGGTCAAGGCCCTTTGAGAACAAGCAACGGAATCAGTAGAGATAGAAGATTATTATGGCCTGGAGAGAATGAGGCACCTGGGTGTAACCAGAGTGTCTGGGCGGCTCACTGCACTCAGAGGAAAGGCAAGACCGATATGTAACCAGAATGTCACCAGTACCATCTGTATTGGAACTCTGCGCTGGCTGCTGAAGATGAGGACGGAGCATGCATGGAAATGCCCCGAGTTCTGTGATGTCAATTCTTGACGCAACTAAACTCACCTTTTGTGACTACTGAGCGAGTTAAAACCCAAACAAATACTCAAAAACAGAAACATTTCATCGCGTTTTCAAAGGCCTTTCCATTGTGCCAGAAATATTAGATGTGTGTGGGCGGAGTATAAATACCATCTACACAGCTCTTCGTGTGAGTTCAAGATAGAAAAGCATTAAAACAAAGTGTTTTTTGTACAAATGGGGCTGTCTGTTCAAAAGTCGTCATCATCATTTTTAGAAATCTAATGTTATACTGTGTCACTTATTAGGATTGGAAGGTTTTCAAACGACACCAAATTGTCCTGAAAGAATATTGGTTCTGTGAAGCAGTCGCGCCGAAATTATTTTTCAACAGTGGTTGAAATTAATTTTATTTTTGTGGTATTTTTGACAGCTTTTTTCTATCGTAGGTGGAGCTCTGAAAAAGAAGCAATTGTTGGCTAGGAGCAGATACGTTTACTCTCTCTCTCTCTCTCTCGTCTCTCTCTCTCATCTCTCTCTCTCTTCTCTCTCTCTCTCTCTCTTCTTTCTCTCGTTCTCTCACACGCATGTGTGGGTGTGAATATATATATATATTATATATATATATTATATATATATATATTATATATATTATATATGTATTTATATATATATAACTTCTGTCTCAACCCTATCTTACTCATCTTTCTCCCCTTATCTGTGTTTGTATTTTTTTCTCTGTCCCCAATATATATATATATGCACACATATGTCTCAACCTTATCTTTCTCATCTCTCTCCCCATCTGTGTTTGTATTTCTTTTTCTCTGCCCCTAATATATATATATGTCATATATATATACTCTGCCCCATGTTTTCTGTCGCTTTCTCTTTCCCTCTTTGTCAATTTCTTGATCTCTTTCTTTGTATCTTTCCAATTTCTTCTTTGTGTCTTTCCTTCTTTTTTCAATCTTTCTTTTTGTTTCTCTTTCTCCCTCTTTTCACTTCTCTCTCTATCTCTTTCTTCATCTCAACGTCTCTTTCTCCCGTGCCCCTTCCCATTGACTCTACACTCTATTATTACAATTATTTTACAGTGTTGTATTTTTTCTGGCTCTTTTGTTTATGTTTTTTACCTTCCAACACCGTATCAAAGACACTCACATTACCTTTCCATCTCTCTCTATTTCTCTCCTCTCTCTCTCTCTCTTTTCTTTCTTTCTCTCTCTCTCTCTCTCTCTCTCTCTCTCTCTCTCTCTCTCTCTCTCTCTCTCTCTCTCTCTCTCTCTCTCTCTCTCTTGCATCTACCACTCAACATGTGTTTGCCGTTATTATCACCATTTTCATTTCTCTAGACTACATACGAAACTACTTGACGTAAACTTGCCCAGGAAAACCCCAACAGCCAAAATCTGCTGGGGTTGGTTCTGCGACGTCCTGTAAAGGATACGCAACTAACTTAAACTGCATACGAGACCTCGGTAATCGTTCTTTATCGATTTCTATTTTGGGTCTTTTTCTCCCATCCTCCATGTCCATCTTAATCCCCATCTATGTTGACCAGTCTTCTCTCCGTTTCTCATTTTTAGCGGTTCTTTCTCTGTCTTTTCTTTCTATCACTGTCAAGTGTTTGCTGTTTTTATGCCTGCTTCTTTTGAATGACCTATTGACGCTGTAATTTTAAAGTGTTTTATACATCTACAGCAGACATGCAAGATGCTTTAAATCTTTATATTCTAAACCAACAAAATGTGTGCAACAGCACATGTCTGGATTCCAAACTAAAGCAATTTTTGCGCCTTAGTCTCTAGATTCTAAATTAACGCTGTCAAGGGGTTATACATTAACATATTCAATAAATTATAAACTTCAGTAGATTCTCTACTACCAGATACATCGGATCCTACACTATCAAATTATCTGGCCTCTAAACTAACACAGTCTTTGGTATATAAATAAACACTTTTTATGGGCGACTAACCATATATCCATATGTGTCCTAAAGAGCACTTTCTGAATTCTACACTAGCTCAATTTTTGTGCACGAACAAAGTCTTTGACGTACAGACTAAGACAATCTCTGGCATCTCAGCTAACACATTCTCTAACATCTCAACAAACATACTCAATGACATCTAAACTAACATACTCAATGACATCTAAACTAACATACTCAATGACATTTACACTAACATACTCAATGACATCTAAACTAACATACTCAATGACATCTAAACTAACATACTCAATGACATTTACACTAACATACTCAATGACATCTAAACTAACATACTCAATGACATCTAAACTAACATACTCAATGACATCTAAACTAACATACTCAATGACAGCTAAACTAAAATACTCAATCACATCTCAACTAACATACTCAATGACAACTCAACTAACATACTCAATCAATGACATCTAAACTAACATACTCAATGACATCTAAACTAACATACTCAGTGACAACTCAACTAACATACTTAATGACAACTCAACTAACATACTCAATGACAACTCAACTAACATACTCAATGACATTTAAACTAACATACTCAATGAAAACTCAACTAACAAACTCAATGACAACTCAACTAACATACTCAATGACAACTCAACTAACATACTCAATGACATCTAAATTAAAATACTCAATGACAACTCAAATAACATATTCAGTGACAACTCAACAAACATACTCAATGACAACTCAATTAACATACACAATGACATCTAAACTAACATACTCAATGACAACTCAACTAACATATTCAATGACATCTAAACTAATATACTCAATGACATCTCAAATAACATACTTAAAGACAACTGAACTAACATACACAATGATATCTCAACTAACATACTCAATGACAACTCAACTAACATACTCAATGACATCTAAAATAACATACTCAATGACAACTCAACTGAAATACTCAGTAACATCTGAACTAACATACTCAATGACAACTCAACTAAAATACTCAAAGACAACTCAACTAACATACTCAATGACAATTCTACTAACATACTCAGTGACAACACAACTTACATACTCAATGACAACTCAACTAACATACTCAATTACATCTAAACTAACATACTCAATGTCAACTCAACTAACATACTCAATGACAACTTAACAAAGATACTCAATGACATCTAAACTAACATACTCAATGATAACTCAAGTAACATACTCAATGACAACTCAACTAACATACTCAGTGACATCTAAACTAACATACTCAATGACAACTCAACTAACATACTCAATGACATCCCAACTAACATACTCAGTGACAACTCAACTAATATACTCAATGACATCTAAACTAACATACTAAATGATAACTCAACTAACATACTCGGTAACATCTAAACTAACATACTCAATGACATCTAAACTAACATACTCAATGATAACTCAAGTAACATACTCAATGACAACTCAACTAACATACTCAGTGACATCTAAACTAACATACTCAATGACAACTCAACTAACATACTCAATGACATCCCAACTAACATACTCAGTGACAACTCAACTAATATACTCAATGACATCTAAACTAACATACTCAATGATAACTCAACTAACATACTCGGTAACATCTAAACTAACATACTCAATGACAACTCAACTAACATACTCGGTAACATCTAAACTAACATACTCAGTGATAAGTCAACTAACATACTCGATAACATCTAAACTAACATACTCAATGATAAGTCAACTAACATACTCGGTCACATCTAAACTAACATACTCAATGACAACTCAACTAACATACTCGGTAACATCTAAACTAACATACTCAATGACAACTCAACTAATATACTCAATGATATCTAAACTAACATACTCAATGACAACTCAACTAACATACTCAATGGCATCTAAACTAACATACTCAATGACATCTAAACTAACATACTTAATGACATCTAAACTAACATACTTTATGACATGTAAACTAACATACTCAATGACAACTCAACTAACATACTCAATGACATCTAAACTAAACACATTTTCTTAAATCTCAAATTACATATTTTCTGACATCTCATTTAACATATTTTCTGACATCCCAACCAACACACATTCTCTGACATCTCAACTAACAAATTTTTTGACCACTCAGCTAAAACATTCGCTGACATCTCAACGAATATATTCTCTGACATCTCAAATAACATACTTAATGACATCTCAAATAACATACTCTATTGACATCTAAACTTAACATATTTTCTGATATCTCCGATAACATATTCTCAGACAAATCAAATAACATATTCTCTGAAATCTCAGTTTAAGTAGTCTCTGACATCTCAACTAACATATTCTCTGAACTCTTAATTCAAGTACTCTCTGAAATCTCAACTAACATATTCTCTGAACTCCCTATTCAAGTACTTTTGAAATCTCAACTAACATATTCTCTGAACTCTTAATTCAAGTACTCTCAGACATCTCAACTAACATATTCTCTGAACTCTTAATTCAAGTGCTCTCAGACATCTCAACTAACATATTCTCTAAACTCTTAATTCAAGTACTCTATGACATCTCAACTAACATATTCTCTGAACTCTTAATTCAAGTACTCTCTGACATCTCAACTAACATATTCTCTCAACTCTTAATTCAAGTACTCTCTGATATCTTAACTAACATATTCTCTGACATCTTTTTTCAAGTACTCTCTGACATCTCAAAAAACATATTCTCTGAACTCTTAATTCAAGTACTCTCTGACATCTCAACTAACATATTCTCTGCCATCCTAATTCAAATACTCTCAATCTCAACTAAAATATTCTCTGACATCTTAAATCAAGTACTCTCTGACATCTCAACTAACATATTCTCTGACATCTAATCTATCATTTTCTTAGACATCTAACGTAATACATTCTCTGAAATCTCAGATAACACACATTCTATGACATCTCAGCAAACACTCATTCTATGACATATCAACTAACACACATTCTCTGACATTTCAGCAAACACACATTCTCTGACATCTCAGCAAACAAACATTCTATGACATCTCAGCAAACACACATTCTATGACATCTCAACTAACACACATTCTCTGACATCTTAGCAAACACACATTCTCTGACATTTCAGCAAACACACATTCTCTGACATATCAGCAAACACACATTCTATGACATCTCAGCAAACACACATTCTATGACATCTCAGCAAACACACATTATCTGACATCTCTGCAAACACACATTCTATGACATCTCAGCAAACACACATTCTATGACATCTCAGCAAACACATTCTCTGACATCTCAGCAAACACACAGTACAGTCTCTGACATATCAGCAAACACACATTCTCTGATATCTCAGCAAACACACATTCTCTGGCCTTTAAGTATTTTTCGTTAAACCAAACGACTTGTTTATTCAATATAAACCATTATTCTCGACAAGAGGCTTGTTTAGTAACTGCAAAGCAATATTATTACCAACAGCAATGTATTATTAACTACGAGTTTAAAGCAAAATTCTTACCAATATGCTTTTAACAAAAATTATAAAGCTGTGTTCTTACCAAAAGACTTGTTTATTTATTGCAGTAGTCTTAACGCGACGTTTGTTTATTAACTATAAAGCAGTATTCTTATCGAGAAACACGATTATTAACTACGAGCATAAAGCAGTATTCTCATCGAGAAACACGATTATTAACTACGAGCATAAAGCAGTATTCTTATCGAGAAACACGATTATTAACTACGAGCATAAAGCAGTATTCTCATCGAGAAACACGATTATTAACTACGAGCATAAAGCAGTATTCTTATCGAGAAACACGATTATTAACTACGAGCATAAAGCAGTATTCTTATCGAGAAACACGATTATTAACTACGAGCATAAAGCAGTATTCTTATCTAGAAACATTTAATTACTAAGAACATACAATAGTATTGTTACCAAGATACTTGTTTTAACCACAAATATAAAGTAGTAACCTTGCTAAAAGACTTGTTTATTTATTGCAGTCGTCTTAACGCGACGTTTGTTTATTAACTATAAAGCAGTATTCTCATCGAGAAACACGATTATTAACTACGAGCATAAAGCAGTATTCTCATCGAGAAACACGATTATTAACTACGAGCATAAAGCAGTATTCTTATCGAGAAACATTTATTAACTAAGAACATACAATAGTATTGTTACCAAGATAACTGTTTAACCACAAATATGAAGTAGTAACCTTACCGAATGACTTGCTTTTTAACTACAAGTATAAAGATGTATTCGTACCGAAGATCTAGTTTATTAAGTACAATTATAAAAAAAAGTATTTTTACTATTAGCTTTGTTTAAGTATAACGCCGTATTATTACCCCCCAAAAAATGCATTTTTTAACTACGAGTATAATCCTGTTCTCTTTTCGAGAAACATGTTTATTACCTACTAGTATAAAGTGTATTTTCAGAAACCTGTTTACTAGCTAATAGACATAAAATATAAACGAATTCTTGCTAAAATACTACTATAAGTATAAAGCTGTATTCTTACCAAGAGACGTGTTTATTAACTATAAAGCAGGATTCTACCAAGAGACTTTTTAATTGACTATAAAGCTGCATTCTACCTACATACTTTTTAGTCAATACTGCAATATTTTCCCAAGAGACTTATTAAATAATTATAAAGCAATATTCTATAAAGAGACTTGTTTATTAACTATAAAGCTGTATTCTACCAAGAAACTTGTTTGCTAACTAAGGGTTAGTTGCCTACCCTTTACAGGACGTTGTAGAACCAACCCCAACAGCCCCTGGCTGTTGTGTGGTTTTTCTAGGCAAATTTTCAGTCATGTATTTTGCCATTGCTCTCTGAACTGTCGGCTTTCTTGATATCACTGTCGAAACCAACGCAATGCGCAAGACCGACAGCTGGGATCGAACCCGGCATCCCGGCATTACGAAGCGTTCGCATCGACTTAGCCCCAGAGCCGACTGTTTCCTAACTATAAATCTGTATTTTTACCAAGAGATTTGTTTATTAACTACATGTACTTGTATAAAGCAGTGTTCTACCAACATACTTTTTCTTTTTTTAAACCATAATGCAGTATTCTACCAAGAAAGTTGTTTACTAACTATAAAGCTGAATTTTTACCGAGAGACTTTTTTTAAGGGGTCACTACACAGCATTTTTTCCAATTTATGACAAAAATATCACTTTTCAATGTGTTCGTTTTTGTAAAGTTCGGCATTCGTAGAATAGATGACACACAAAATGTATGTCATTTGTAAACAATTTAGCATTCAAAAGTTAATACTAACGACACCTCCTCATGCACTTTTTTAAGATAAAAAAAAAAAAGTTTAAAAGTTTGTTTTCTTAAATCTCTGTATTTCAGTTTGCTGTGTGTGTGAAATCCTAAAATCTAAGCTAATATAAAGAGTAGAAACATAAAATTTTGTATGCATACTTCGTAAACAATATTATAGGGACTGGTCTATCTAAAAGTAGATTTTATGAAGCTTTTGTTTTTAAAATTTGATTATTGTCTGATAATGCTAGATTTTTGTGACTTTTTCAATAAACCTACATCTTAAAATTCTACGAAAATTATTTAAAAACATGTTTAAAGTAAATAAACTAGACCTGTACCTGTAAGTAGGATGACAAATAATGAATCCAGCATATATTGTTGAATACCTATGTTTGTTTTTAAAATTTTAGGATCCTAAGTACATATTGTTTTTTTCACACGATGGCAGCTATTGTCATGAAAACTATGATTTTTTTTAACTTAAAGTATACAAATGTAATAACATGTATCCCTACAAATGACCATTATAAAATAACTGCTCTAACTGTAAATAAAAAAAAATTAATTTCTTTGGTGTAGTGACCCCTTAAAAACTATAAAGCAGTATTCTACCAAGAGATTTGTTTTTTAAACTATAATGCAGTATTCTAACCAAGAGACTTGTCTATGAACGATTGAGCAATATTCTAACTAGGGGCTTATTTATTAACTATAAAGAAGTACTTTACCAAGAAACGTGTTTGTTAACAATAATGCAGTTTTCTACGAAGAGACTTGTTTATTAACTATAAAGCAGTACTCTACCAAGGGACTTGTGTATTAACTATAAAGCAGTAATTTCACCCAGGGACTTATTACTTTTGAAGCAGTATTCTTACCAAGATACTTGTTTATTAACTGCGAGTATAAAGCAGTATTCTTACCAAGATACTTGTTTATTAACTATAAAGCTGTTTTCCTATAGAGAGACTTGTTTATTAACTATAAAGCTGTATTCTTATCGAGAAACACAGCCACAACAACTACAGCAATTACTGTTGAAAATAATCAAAGTACTATATGCTGACGTTACAGAAGTACATTCGCTAAATACGGCTTGATCTGGTTGCGTGTGATATTTAGCGGGAAAAATATCAGTCCTAAATTAGACAACGACTATTCGAGATCATGTTGGTTTCTACAGTGGAAGGACAAACTGTCGGTGAAGGGACGATGAATTACACAAACACGGACACGCTTGTTTTACGCGAACTCCGTATACCGACATTTCTAAAACGTCTGGTATGTAGAACATGTGTGAAATGTGTTACGTGTATATGTGATTGTTATTCTGTAGATTTGGGCTTATGTATGTGTGCTAGAAATATACAGTATATGCGGGCATCTGACAGTCGTAAGGACCATGGAGTTGTGTCGCTGGCTCTGGGAACAATGTTTGCTATTGCTGTTAATGTCATGTGGGTGTGTCTGCCACATAGACTACACAAAATGATTATACTTTAGTTATATTGGGCAGCTTTCGTGATGTAGAGATTAGACGTTCGCCTGCAGTTCCGAAGATCCTGGGTTCAAATCCAAACAGAGCCGATCTTTCTTCAGAACTTACCTTGGCTCCCAGGCTAGCCTAGCCCTAAATGGGCACCTAGTAAAAACGTCATGGGTAGTAAAGGTCACCAACCTGTGTGGATTGGTATATAAAATATAGGTCTAGCCCTATGTGTCCAAAACGCCGAAAGGCGTGGAAAAGGGTCTTCTATTTCAATGAGACTGGTCTTCTCTCCAGACGTTTTTTTTTTTTTAATTGCGTGCCACGTTTGGCCTCTTAAAAACTAGAATAGTCGATCTTTCATTGTCCGCATACATGGCAGTCCATCTGCAGCTAATCTTCTTCCAAGTGTCGGTGTCAACGTTAGTATCCATTAAGGTCATATATGCATATGCCATTATAGCGTATCATTGGCCCTATCAGAGACAGAATATATCTGTTTCTCAAAGTCCACCTTGTGTCTGAAGGTCTTAAATTTCAAACCACAGGAACTGATCAACAGCCTTATTCGTTGAAGATGAGTATGACTTTTATCAAGTTATAAAAATAATATAACCGTAGCATCAATTTTTCAGTGCCTCAAGTTGTGGACCTAACATAACACAGGCATCGGTATTTTCAGATGCCAGGTTTTTGAACTAACTTAACGTTGTCATATCCACAGTATAACAAATACAAACAAAACGTAACGTTGCGGATATGAAGCCTTCATCAGCACATACACATATCAAGCAATACCACACAAAAGCACAAAATCACTTAGCTGGTACTTAAGGCTGATGTGGTCAAGGCCCTTTGGTTACAATTAACAGTTGCCAGTTGTAGAATTACCTAAAGCCGTCAAAAATATATAATGGCTGCAAGTTTTAGAACTAACATTACTGAGTTGTTATTGTTTTGAAAGTGCATGTTGAAGAAGCAATAACACAGAGTCATGAGTAATGTCATGATCGCAACTTCTAAAACTTGCTTAACATAGCTGTGAATATTTCACAGTTTTCAGTTGTGGAGTTACTTAAAATCAGATATGAAATATCTCATTGTCCCAACCTGTACAGCTAACTCAACATTTTAATGAATATGCCCTGATGGTAAATTACGCAATAACTTCAAGCCGTCATGAATATTATTTGTTTTTAAGTTGTACAACTGACATTCATCATCATCATCAAGTACCTTGCCGGCTAGCGTGGGCGATCATACCTCTTCACAATCTGGGATCTGCAGCTGCGTGCATCAGTTCTTGTGCTGACACCCCTCGGTGCCTTGACAAGAGACTGTCAAGAATCTTCTCGTTCTTTCTCTGTCTCTCTTTCCACAAATGGTTTCGTGCTCCCTTTTCCGTCTTCTCATAGCATGACCAACAATATGATGACTGTCTCTTTCTGATGTTTGCGATGAGACTTCGCTATTCATTTACTGAAGCAGCACTTGCACTACCAAATACTGCCTTTATTTACAACTTCTGCGGTGTAAGGGGATGGGGGTTTTGAACCTGAAGATTGACGGCCGCATGGCAAGTGCTATAACCACGACTCTGCAGGCGAGGTTGTTTTTTTTTTTTTTGCCCCTCACAAGAAAAAAATCCCCAACCTTACCGAGGATTTGAACCAGGATCATCCGCACGACAACCCAGCATTCTAACCGTTCGGCCAGCCGCTCCATATTAAATAATCAATATAAAATAATCATTGGTATTTCACGGTGGCAACAAGTAATACTCACTCACTTAGTATGGTTTATGAATATTTTATGTTTGCGGATGGTATGAATCATATTGTCATCAATTTGTTTGTCTTGACCATTGTTTCTAGTAAAGTCACGTTGAAGAACTTTGGACCCTGCCCAGAGTTCATTACTGTAGCTCGTTCTATATTTATTATGTATGCGAGTGTGTTGGTGAAATAGTACAAAGGTTATGAGCTCTTGGTGACCAGAACAAATATTATTTGATACATCGACCAGGATGTGGTGACTTTTACAAGTAGCGGCAGTGTGTGATGTCATAGTCTTCATTTTTGTTCTGCATCTAATGTCTTTGTCCTCTTTCTTTTCCGCCTTCTCCTCTTCATCCTCTTACTGCTACTATTACCATAACTACTGCTACTGCCTCTGCTACTGCTACTACTTCTACTACTACTACTGCGGCGTCCGTGGCTAGGGCGTTGTGAGTCCGACTCGTGAGCCAGCATACCGCGATCGAAACCCACTGCAGGCTGCGCGGATTTTTGTCGTGGTATGGGACGTCGCAGGTCGACCCAGCCTAAAATGGGTACCAGGATGGGCTGTCCTGGGAAAGTAAAGACAGCCGGTGTAATGCTGACCACATTACCTACCCACAGAGTGCTGATGGTCTGTAAAAATATGGGACGCTCTGCCCATATACCCGATGCGCCGAAAGGCGTGAAAAGGGATCTTTACTTTGTTTTTTACTACTACTACTGCTGCTGCTATTTCTACTACTACTACTACTACTAC
>CAJHNH020002276.1:0-2500 GCA_905116865.2 Candidula unifasciata | reverse complement strand
GTCTGTCTGTCTGTCTGTCTGTCTGTCTGTCTGTCTGTCTGTCTGTCTGTCTGTCTGTCTGTCTGTCTGTCTGTCTGTCTGTCTGTCTGTGTGCGTGCGTGCGTGCGTGCGTGTGTGTGTGTGTGTGCGGTAATTTAATAAACACTAAAATATATATTAGTAAAAACCGTTGAAAGTAGCTTATAGATTATTAAATGGTGTTTTAATAATAATAAGTATTTCGTCATTCCCTTGTGGGATGCAGTTTGTTAGTTCTTTTGAAGCCCCACCCTGGCTTTTGCCAGGGGCCCTAAATACAGCCGGACCTGAAATATGACCTCACGGCTGATTGGGGTTTCAGAGGACATCTCCACGGGTGATCCTTATCCGCATGGTGGCACTTTGTGTCACCGTGTGTTTATCGCTTGTGTGATGCTCTAGTGGGGTACATACCTACATAATAATAAAGATTATATTAATAAACATTACGACGTAAAGGCGGCCGGCGTGATGTTAACCCCGTCATCTGACTAGTGCTAATTAACTTGTAAACTAAAGGTCTAGCCCTATGTGCCAAATACGCCTGAAGGTGGGGACAAGTGTCACTTACATTATTTCCCAGAACATTTCCTTATGCTCTTTTTAAGCTATTTCGACCTGGCAGCCGATTGTTTTTTTTTTTTTTTTTTAAACCAGACGATTCGGATTCGATCCCAACACTTCAGTGCTGGAAAGTAAAGCTTCCTGGTTTTGTTAAAAGTAAGACATATTTCGGTACCTGTGTGACATGGGAGAACTGGCGGGATGGTTTGTTGAAATTTGGAAAGTTTCAGTTATGTCCCTTGCGCTGCGAAATACACCGTATCGACTAACTGACGTTCAACCCTAGCAGGACCTAACATCCAGCGTTCAACGAACGACCTTTGTCACTAAGTGCCACCATTCGGATGAGACTCCCCCACTTGATACTTCCCTGGGGTTAGTTTTAGTGTCACTGAATGGCGTCGAACCAGTTCCAAAATTGTCTAACTCCAACTGCTCCTGCTGCTTAAAATGTGTAGCATCATCATCCTTGTGTAGTTCTTGCAGGGCTATATCGGGGATTTCCTGTTTGATAGAATTATCCCACTATTACAAGCCTTTATTGAAAGATTTCGGTTAAATACCAGGGCTGTTCATCATCATCATCATGTAGCAGTGTCACATATCACTCCTGTCGCGTGCCTAATGTAAGGATTCCTCCTTCAGAACCAACAGCACTCAGAGATAATTATGTTGAGTCGTTTGGCTCGTATTGGTCTAAGGGATTCCCCGTGGCCAATATACGATCAACTTATCTCTGGAGTAGGGCAACTCAAGTATTGGCACTACAAAATATATCAGTATATAAATACAATATTTCTAGGCACACTTGGCTGGACACCCCCACTACTTACTAAAGAAAGCCCCCAGGTTATGATAGTTCATTATCATAACCATGTTAACACATATAATGAAGATACATACACATACAACTGCTAAACACTTAAGAAGGTGTCATAGAGAAACCTAAGTCAGCCATGAAAATGAATGCATGTATTTAGTATAATATCTGTACAAAAACAATTGAAGTGAATTCCAGCTATCAGTGAAAGAATTTCAGCACTAATGTCTAGATCCTAAGGAAACTAGGCAGACAGCCGGTCCTGGAGGTGACTATATGTCATCATGGGAACCAATGGAGCTGTGAGGAAACAAACAGCAAATGAGCATCAGACTTAGCTTCTGTCCTTTCTGCCTATGATGCCTCCTTCAGCTCCGGATGATTCGACTGTCTTTGACTCTGGGAATTCTGCTCCACTGGATCAAGTAGCAAGAGTACTTCACTATACAGCACTGTACCGGTATCTAGCAAGTCTTTATCACCAGTAAGGACACACAATGTCTTAGAGCCACATTAAGCTCTGGCACTGGTAGCTGTTTGAGGCACAATCTCGCACTGGTAGCTGTTTGAGGCACAATCTCCCCCATTTTTGGAGATGTCAGGAACCTTCACAGGTGTTAGCTGGTGGGTAACAAGTTGGTTCTGGTGGTTGGATGTTGGTGAGTGGATGTTGTTGAGACTGTGAATCTTCTGCCAGCTCTTCAGAAAATATACATCCTGTCAAGAAAATAACTCAACATTAGTCATCATCAAGAGGGTAACATCTTGACAGGAAAGACAGAGCAAGCATAGTCATCAACCCCCATCTGCTGACTTCTCCCTGCTCTCCTGTTTCATTCCTCAGATTGCCTCTCCAGACCAAAAGACATAAGTCTCCTATATTTATCTGTCTGTTTAGTGCAAGAGAAGGCAAGTCAGATATACAGTGGAGATAGATAAAGTGGTCTAACACATATATCACTCTCCCTATCCCCCTCACTCTGCACACAAACACCAATATTTACCGTCAGTACCTGCATTCCCTAGCTTTCCCAACCGCCCCAGCACTCATTGATCGGGTCAAGCACACACATACTTTGATTAACACAGCCCTGACCC
>CAJHNH020002275.1:681879-719199 GCA_905116865.2 Candidula unifasciata | reverse complement strand
TTTCTTGAAGCCGCCATCCCCTTGTCTGATAATTCCAGACTGAACGGTGATGAGCAAGCTGAAAAGTAGTGAATCCATAGATGTGTAGGTGGCTGATCATTGTTCATCTTCGCGTAGTACGCTCTTCCCTTTGGGGGGGTACTGTCGTGAAATGATAGCCATTACGCATCGTCTGTAAGGCTGATAACCTGTCTTACCTGTAATCTGCACAAAATTCAAACTTGGACTCGCCCGGTAAATATATAGTCCCTTATAAATCTATATATTAGGCCTGTATTGGACAACATTATTATGTCTGCCTTTTCTGGTTACTTTAACTAAACTCCACTTTTAAATGTATATCTCTTGGAGATATATTAAGGGAGTTATTTGAGGTTTCGTGGAAACCGATTTACTCCTTGCCCAAGTATACAAGGAACTTCTTTTGTACCAACGCCTGAAGTGTCCAAGTGACGCTATTCTCCTTGCCAGCTTCTCAAGCGTCCAGATGTGTTAATCTGTGCCTGTATAAATTTCACTTTCCAAGGCAATCTGGAATGTCTCAGTTTTTACATATGCTTGGGTAAGTTAATTATAGTTTACGAGTACCTAGAATGATGTCTGTAAAGTAGTCACTGCTGTAGAGAAATCAGCCAAACGACTCAACATAATTATCTCTGAGTGCTGTTGGTTCTGAAGGAGAAATCCTTACATTAGGCACGCGACAGGAGTGATATGTGACAGACTGCAATGATCTATTTTTGCCTTCACACTTTTCACTCGCTCCTAAAGGGCCCTCACAGTATCTAGCTTGACATACAACAATTCCCCACCAATTGGTACAGAACCAGCCAGTCTGTCTGCCTGCTCATTTTCCAATACATCGGCATGACCAACAGAAAATATCCAAAAGATGCTAACTACCCAGGACCTCTGAAGTGATGCTCACCCCACTGCATGGAGCATGCTTGCCTTCACCTTTCTCAACAGACTCTATGACTCAGTAACAACTACATGGAGCATGCTTGCCTTCACCTTTCTCAACAGACTCTATGGCTCAGTAACAACTACGACATGTGTGTACAGCTGATTCTCAATCCAGCCAAATTCTCTTGGTCTATAATTATATCTAGCTGTCATACATGTTACAGTGTTTCTTGTCTCACAATCTGACAAAACAATCTGACTGTCGCTTTCTAATGACCTTTTATTCCCTTTGGTGTCTGAGCCTTATATACACATTTTTTTAGATGTCTCAATAAGGTCATTAGGGGTATTTTAGGTAATACTGCTGACAAAATTTCCTGTAAAGATTTTAAAGAAGACTCAGTGACTTTGACTAATAATGATTCCAATGAGAAACTAAACCCATGCAACAAACCTACCATGAGGATAAGAAGCTGCAAGTAGTCTGAAGCAACATCTGCATCATTCATATCAGGCAATGAGCACAGTGGACAAGTCCAGTGTCGGACATGCTTCTCTCGGATTCCAATCTCAAAGTTTTTGATCAGACACTGCTCACACATCTTACACTGGCAGAAATTCAGATTACGAATCTAAAGGAAAAATATGGAAAATGTCAGTTATGCAGTCAACTGACTCATTCAAAATCTTCTTCTTCAATCCCTCTTTTAATACTATGGGGGTCAAGTGAGATAAAAGGTAAGGTTCTTACTTTCCTGACTGGCATTGCCATGGACACAGTATTACTGTACAATTTCTCTGTTATTTTTCTATGTCTGTCATGGTCTGTCTCTCTCTCCTCTGATTGTATATGCTTCCCGTGGCACAGCATCAGTGGACAATAAACTGTATTTGCTGTCTTTGTATGTAGTTCAGTATTGGTTCTATGTCAACTTTTTGTTGCAGCATGACATCATTCCCCATTTGATTTCTCCAGGTTACTTCAACATCTTTTCTAAAACATTGGATTTTCATGGTTAATAATCTTTCTTACTGTTGTGCCTGTGTGCGCATGTTACCAAGTCTGGCACGAGAAGCACAGAGTGGTAAGGGGGGGGTGGGGGTGGGGTGAATGACTGATTTATATTTTTTTAAAGGGTTAGCCGCCCCAATACTTTTTACTTTTTTGCTTCTGTGTTCACTTGTAAACACAAACAACATCAATACTATTGTACCACAGAATTGCTTCCTTGCTTCTTTATTAAAAGAGAAATAAATGCATGCAGAAGGCTTACCTTGCTCATTGGAAAGTTGGCAAAACACAGCGCACATGTCTGCTGCAGGTAGGCTAAAGCACTATTCTTGTCCTGGCAATTCCTAACTGCCTCTACCACATCTTCAAGAGATACATTCTCATCCGGCAGATCATGATCCAGAATCCTTATAACCAGTTCAGCCCTGCCCCAGCTTCTCAATTTCCCTTCGACAAAAATCATACGAGTTCGGCGCTGTAAGAAAAGAAAAGAAATAATGTGAAATGTTAAGTGTGACTAAATTATTCATAGCACTGACATATCAAATTTAAAGTTAAACACCAAAAAACCCTGACTTGCCAAATGTCCAAATTAACCACTGACAACAATGAGATGTTGTATGTACAACAAAACCACAGATATCCTTGAGATGTTGTATGCACAATAGAATCACACACTTTCCTGATATGTTGAAGGCAAATAATAAAAAAGTACAGATAAACATCAGACATCCCAGAGATGATCTGTGTACAAATAAACAACAGACATCCCAGCAATGCTGCATGTAGAACTAAACAACAGAACATCCCAGAGATGATATACGTATTACTAAACCACAGAAAACCCTGAAATACTTACTGTACAACTAAATCACAGATAACCTTGAGATTTTTTACGGTAAAATAAACCGTAGATAACCTTGAGATCTTTCATGGTAAAATAAACCACAGATAGCCTTGCAATTTTTGATGGTAAACTAGACCACAGATAACCCTGAGATCTTCCATGGTGAAATAAACCACTGACAATGCTGTGACGTGTCAGGTTCATCTTCCATGGTGAACTAAACCACTGACAATGCTGTGACGTGTCAGGTTCATCTTTCATGGTAAACTAAACCACTGACAATGCTTCATCTGACGTGTCAGCTTCATCTAAACTCCAAGACTTATCGCTTATACAGGTTAAATGCAAGCATTTGCATGTGCTGCACTGAATCATGCGCCAGTAAACCTAAATTTTTAGAGATGTGTTCCACTACTAGTCTAGTACACCCCACAAGTTTCCAGCTTTTACACACCAACCTCATCTCTTTACCTACAAGCACTCTAGAGGGCTCACAACTAACCTGAGCACCAATATATCAATTTTGAAGTGATATGAAGTTATTTTTTTAAAAATCTCACCTGGAAAATAACCTGATATTAGGGCTACTAGCTAGAAGGCAAACATGCTGCTGCACGTTTTATACTTGCATGCATAAATTCTCCCCCCCCCCCCCACCCTTTTTTTCTATATAAATATTTTAGGGGAGCATTTCTTTTTTTTTTTTCTGTTCTTAGCGTTCACCAGCTGTAAATTATGGCAGACAGTTCTGGTTGTTCATCCACTGCTGGACTTTGGTCTTGACCTAAGAATTGATTTGTCCATGTACATTCGTTTTACAGATCTGGCTTATTTGTATGGAGACTGTTGGTTCCTTGCTTCTCAGGCAGATGTACTGCAACTTTGAAGGAAACACCTCTTTGAGTCACCTCCTATGAGACACGCTTTTATATTGTAGGTGGTTGGTGGGGACGAGGAGACGGGGAGGGGGGGGGGGAATGGGTCTTATCTTTGTTCTTCAAAATTGAGTATTAGAACCCAAATGGGGAGCATTTTAAAGTGAAGGCAATATGATCTACACAAATCTATACAAATGGTAGTCTTTGCTGTTCTGGATCTATTCTAATGATAGCTAGATTATAAGTCTCATCTTTCCTCTGAGTGTTCAGTATATGCCATATCCCCGGGCCACTTACTGCTGCAATATTCTCTCCAGACTGTGATTATATAGTTTTTAGACTGCTTTCGGAATTGGAACTTTTGGCTTGCTGCTGAAGATGGGGTTGAAGTGCTTATGGGAATGTCCCTATTGCTGTGATGTTGGTTCTTAACTCAGCTCAACTATCAATGACATCCCCTTATCTTGCAACTTTCATGAGAAGCTGAGCTGTGTCAATCAATAGTTTAAGAAAATATCCATAGCTTTGTTTTGTGGCAAACTAACTCTTTCTTGAGATTATTTCTACTAAAAAGAACTTCTGCTACTGGAATGAGGAAGCTGTGGTGGTGCAGAACCCAGCACGCTTGTTTAATGGTCCAGTGCTCAAAGGTTCAAATCTTCATAGTAGCAGATTTTCAAAAGTGTACATGGGAGCCTAAAACTGGTACCAGTTAATATCCTTGGAAGCAAAGGCAGCCACCATGATTTTGATGATTCAGCCATCCTGCGCTGATTAGTCTATAAAACTCTGGGCAGAAAGGTGTAAAAATATGATCTTTACTGTTTTAACAATAAATTTTGCAAGTCACTATCTCTATATGTTAGAAAACCAGCCACAAGGGTGTGACTTATGGCAATCATTTCCTTATCAAGTTGTCAAAATGTCTGAGAATTTTTGTTTTACTGCCCATCTTAGAATACAGATATTTATCTTGTAGGGTTGATGAGAAAACTTAAATTTTAGCATTCACAATAAGAACTTAGCAGCAACAGTTTAAGCAACAAGACTTACATCTCTGTTCAGGTTTTTGTCCATAACCATCTTCTGAAAATCTCCATGAAAGATTATACTTGTGGAAAAACTGTGACACATTTCTGGTAAAGAGCCGGTCAAATCAAGTGCAAACCGATTTCTAGCATCTGTGTCTTTCTCTGCCCAAATGTTTTCAAGAAATGGCTGAAGAGCTGACTCGACTAAACATCTTTCAGCAGCTTCCCTATTTCCATGACTCTGAAACATTGCCTGCAGGATCTCCTCTCTCGGGTAGTCACCTAATGCGTTCAGAAGTTCAAACTGAAACATACAAAAACCTAAAATTACAAATTTTAAATTTAAGAGGATCAGCTTTACTCTACTGGGTTTTATCATAAATGGAACAGTCTGTTTCTATTAACTAACCTGCCAAGAGCATCACACAGCCCCTGCAATGATCCCCAAGGATCTCTGTAACAACTGCACTCATTACCCAAATGATGCAGTTCGTGCAATGAACCACAACCTTCAGAAAGTGAGGCAAACAGCTTGACCACTTTGCCTCATAGACTGCCCTTCACAATTATAACAGGCACTAAAAGCATATACAAGTTAACAAAATGAAAGACACAGAATTTGCTAGGATCACAAAGCTAAATGATCTGATGTTATATTCCAATCTTGTTCTTGGTTTACCTCTTGCTCTATGTCCTTCTCCTCTTTTCGTAGGATTTGATGTGATTCACAGCACTCGGGGCATTCCCATAAGCGCCCCGTCACCATCTTCAGCAGCCAGCGAAGAGTTCTGATACTAATGGTGCCAGTAGCATTCTGATTAAACGTCCGCCTTGACTTTCTACTGAGCCTCGAGCATCTGCCAGAATCTCTCGTCACTCCCCCTGCATCAATCTCACCAGGCTGTGGTGATCCATCTGCTCCTCCTAACTGTACATGCTCTCCAATAAGGCACTAACCAGGTCTGCCTTATCATATATCAGTATTCCACCAAGTTGTGCAGAGCCAGGCAGTCTGTTCGCCTGTTCATTTCCCAACACACTGGCGTGACCAGTGGAAAAAACCAGACAATACTTCTCACCCGTGTCCTCCTCAGCGAAGTATGCCATTCTGCACGAAGCATTCCTGTCCTGATCTTCCTAAGCATTCTTTCTGAGTCAGTTACAATCACGATGTGTGTGTATGTTGTGTTCTCTAGCCAACGGAAAGCTGCAGTGACTGCCTCCACCTCCATTCTTAAGCTGGATGTTGTGGTATCATATACTAGGCTCTCCTGCACCAATCGTTGACCATTAACTTTTGCTAAGAAGCCCCAAGCACTTCTTTTGCCTCTTCGTATATGCCTTGTATGATATAGCATCAGAATGCATTCTCTCCAAGTCAGCAAACCATCTGATAACTACTCTTCTACAATTGGCACACACAAGCTTTTGCAAGCTTCAATGAGGTGTTCACTCACTCCGTATGAGCCACAACTTTCCGTAATTGTTGTCTTTCGACCCTGTCAAAAGCTTTCTCATGGTCTACAAATAAGTTCTGATCATATTCAACGTTCAACTCTAATAACTGTTCAAGTGTGAAGATTGTGTCTGTGCAGTTTCTATTTTTTTCTGAAATCCATCTATTCTTCTGTCAACTGTGGTTGTATCACTGGTCACAGCCTCATTTCTTTTATCTTAGCATACATTTATTTTCCCAACATGACTTAAAAGAGAGATGCCTCGATATTGATTACATTCTCGCTTGCTTTCCTTGTTCTTCCACAATGGTACAACTATTGCATGTTGCCAGTCAGTGGGAGCAGTTTGTTGTACCCAAACTGCACTGAATCTAATGTTGCTTTCACCTGCTGCTTAGATTATTTCTGTTGGTTATCTATCAGCTCCTGGTGTTTAATTTAAGGGTGACTGCCTAATGACTGCAACTACTTCAGTAATTAGTATATCAGGTTCTAGCACTGTTGCGTTGTAATCAGGGTTGTTCAAACAAGTAACTAAACTTGGAAATTGTCACTGACAGCTTGGTTAATGCATGAAAGCTGCATTAGCTTTCTACAAAACCAATCTTTCCATGTTGCCACCAGTGTATGCAGAAGCGAGTGTAAGGTAACTAATATTCGTATTCGGCCTGACCGCAACCATTCGGCCGAATACCAAATAGTCAATAGGTCCACTATTCGGCCCAAAGCGAATATGAAGCAAATATTTGGTACAGCCCTAGTATTTAGATATGTATGCAAGTATGTGTGTAAAGATATAGGTGTATGTATAGATGTGTGTAAAGATGTAGGTGTATGTATAAATGTGTGTATGTATGTGTGTGTATGTATGTATGCGAGTATTTAGGTATGTATGCAAGTATTATGTATGTGTGTAAAGATGTAGGTGTATGTATAGATGTGTGTATGCATACATGTATGTGTGTGTATGTATGTATGTATGTATGTATGTATGTATGTATGTATGTATGTATGTATGTATGTATGTATGTATGTATGTATGTATGTATGTATGTATGTATGTATGTATGCATGTGAGTGTAAATGTGTGGTTGTAGGCATATGTGGGTGTCTGTACATGTGATTGTATGTGTGTGTATGATTGCATGCATGTGTAGGTGTGTATGTATGGAATGAATGTGTGTGTGCATGTATGTCAATATGTGTATGTGTGTGTCTTTTCTGTTTGTGTATGTATGTAGATGCATGTATGAATGTATTAGGTATGTCTGTATATGAATGTGCATGTATGAGAATTTAAGAGTATATATACGTGTGTGTGAGTGTGTAAGATTGTGTACACATGATGTGTGTATGCATTATTCTATAATGCATATTTCATTATTATATCCATAACATGCATTATTGATAACAGGCACTGGTACTCTGAAAAATGAGTGCTTAGAAGAGCCGAATGTCAAACGGGCCTGCGTGACCAATTTGTAACCCTTTGAAAATAAAGTTTGTTCGTTCGTTTGTTCATTTATTGCAATCTATAGTTTACATAATCCTCTTCTCTCTTCGATTCAGGGAGTCAGCATGGCATTGGCAGCTAGACAACTAAAACATACAAGTGTCAGACAACTAAAACATACAAGTGTCAGACAACTAAAACATACAAGTGTCAGACAACCAAGCTCCCCATGTGGGTTCTGGGGGGAAAAAAGAAGAAGGAAACGAAAAGCAAGAAGAAGAAGAAGGAGGAGGAGACAACCAAAACATATAAGAAAACAAAACAGATACAAACTAAGTGTCAGACACAAATGGAAAGTGAACAGTTTAACAGACATAAGTTGATCAGACAGACATCCAAAAATCCATCGTCTTCACAGACTCACCAATTCAGTTCTTTTGGAGACACACAGATGGGCGGCATCCTTCATGTTACCATGACACTGAATGTATGCAGACTCCGCCTCCTCCTCTGATACCTCGCCCACACTGTTCTGCTGCTGCTCATTGCCTGCTTTAGTTGCCATGGCTGCAACCAGATTGACATTTTTCTTCCAGTGTTTCTTTAACCAATCTATGGGACCCATATTTTGACTTTCACAGAAGATTTGGGCTATCTGCACTGCCTCAATATCAAAACCGTCTTTGTCTGCCATCTGTAAAGGGAGAATCTTATTTAAGACTGCTGAACATTCAATGAGAACAATTCCATATTGACAGCACTACTATCATCATCATCATCAAATGCCTTACCGACTGGCATGGGAGATCATTCCTCTCCACAAGCTGTGATCTTTAACAGTATGTACCCGTTTGTGTGCTGACACCCCTCCATGCTATGATAAAGGGCTGTCAAGAATCATTTTGTATTGTCTTCCACTGTCTCTTCTCCCACAGATCTTTTCAGCGGTCACAACATTTTCCAATTTCCTTCTTCTCTTTACAGTACTTTTATAAACAGGAAAGTACAGTCTATTGTGCCAACTAAAATTTCAGGGTGCCAAGATGAAGCGTGGCTAGTTATTTGATAACGCCCAAAAGTCCCGTGTCCGAATCCCCAACAAATCAGATTTTATTTTAAATGACCCTGGCTCCCAGGTAAACCCAAGGAATTAAATAAAGGCAGCCTGGGAAGTAAAGATGGCTGCCATGATGTCGACCACATCACCCGCTGATTGGTTTATAAAAATATGAAGCTATTAAAATATGTCCAATGGGCCATCGGTGTAAAAAGGGTCCTTTACTTACTTATTAAATCCCAATATAAGGTAGACTGCAATGAGAAGAACTATCCCTTAATATAACCAGTAAATCATTTTTAATTTAAGGGTAAATCTATTCTCATAGCACACTACCGATGGGAAGTCTTCTTCACTCATCTTTAAAAAGGTGGTCGGCATTCTGTGTTGTGGTTTACAGCTAGGCTGCAATATTGGTGCCTTTTGGTCCAACATATCTGATTTCAGCAAACACCCAAGTTAGTCCCTTATTACAATGTGTCTGTTAACCCTTTCCCCCTGCGACTGTTTTAAAAACAGGGGGGGGGGGGGGGGGGGGAATTATGAACCTGTGAGCATTTCTGGAAACTTTAAAAAAATTATTTTTTAATATGTTTTACATATTTAACTAATATATACTGCTCAACAAATTTTCAAAAGTATTTTTTTTTTTTTTTGGTTAACAGAATTTAAATATATCAGTTCTGATTGACATGACTATTTCAAATGTCATAATGAAATTTACTAATTGGCTCTAGATTTGTTTTTAAATGACAAATTTACATTACAGTAATACAAATAATGTATGTTTTTTTAAACTTTTGGAGAGAACAGTTAGTTCTTCTATTTTAGCTTTATAAAAATTGTTGTCCTATACTCAGTTAACAGATATTTCAACATAACTTGCTAGAAACAATAAATAAAGAATATTTAAAGTTCACATATACTGTTTAAAAAAACAACTTTTTTCTGATCATTATTCAGGCATTGACCGAGCACTCTTTGCTTGCTTCTTGTAGTCAATCGATGAGGTGTTTCTTGTCACAGTACAGCATTAATCAGCAAACACTGAAGGTGCTCCTATTGCATTGATACCCTGTCTCCACAGCAGCAATGACCTGATGAAATTGTTCACCGTGCTCATGACTGACAGCTCCATAGTTTGACGTAAAGAAATCCAGATGAGAATGAAGACAATGCATTTTCAAAGACATGCTGCAGCCAAGACTCTCATACTTCAGAAGGAGATATTCTACAATCTCACTGTAATTGTCAGATCTATTGATTCCAAGAAAATTGACCACCACTGACTTGAATGCTAGCCATGCTGCTTTTTTCCCTTGCCATGCAACACGCAAAGAAACTTCTCATCGTGAAGAGGTTTTTGAATTTGCAGACCAACAAATATTCCCTCTCTTATTTTAGCTTCACTCAGTCTTGTAAATTTTCTGATATTTGAATGCATCATCTGTTTTTTCCCTGGCCTTGACAAAGTTTTCCATGAGACCCAGCCTTATGTGCTAGGGTGGCAACAAAATCTTACTGGTGTCGACAAGTGCTGGGTTTGTGACTTTCTTACTGCCAGGCTACAATAACCACTTGATTGGCCAATATCTTCTGATGTATTTTCCATGTTGTGCATGGCTATCAAATTCATAGAGGAAGCAGCAGTACTTGGTATATCCAACTTGTATTGCAAGCAAAAGAGCGACCACTTTAAAATCGCTGCAAACTGACTAATGATGATGATCGTAGTTTATTCACTTCAAAAGCTGCTTAATGTTTTCATAAGTTTCTTTCACGTGAACTGCTGTCTTCTTCTTCTGCCTTTCTATCCCCCAATGGAGCATAGGCCCTCAACCAACTCACGCCAAGTCGTTCTATCCTTCGCCATTGCATGGAGCTCTCCCCATGTCCTCCCAATCTTTCTAACCTCGTTCTCCAGCTCTCTTCTCCATGTGTTTTTTGGCCTTCCTTTATTCCTATGCCCCTGTGGGTTCCAATGCAAAGACATTCTAGTAATGCTGTTCTCCTGTTTTCTCAGTGTGTGCCATATCCAACGCCAGCGTCTTTTCCTCACTTCCTGATCCACTGGAGCCTGTTTAGTTCTCTCCCAAAGTTCTACATTAGTTATTCTATCATACCATTTTATTCCCTCTATTCTGCGCAGGGACCAGTTAATGAATGTCTGTAATTTATTAGTAATTGCCTTGGTTGTTCTCCATGTTTCCGCCCCATACAATAGTACTGATTTGACATTAGAATTAAAAATTTTTAGTTTAGTATTTCTTTTAATTTCTTTTGACCTCCACAAATTCCCTAGTGCTATGAAAGCCCCTCTTGCCTTTGTATTCTTATTTTAATATCTCTATCAGTTCCTCCATCTTTATCTACATTACTGCCTAAATAGGTGTACGACTCCACGTCTTGGAGTGGGGTGCCATTAAGAGAAACCACATTACTATTTGCCTGATTTATTCTCATTATCTTTGTCTTTCCTTTATGGATTTTCAGACCAAGCTGCTTTGATCTCGCATTAAGTATATTTAATTTATCTTGCATCTGATTCCGTGAATGGGACAGAAGAGCTATTTCATCAGCGAAGTCCAGATCATCAAGCTGTTTTGTAGGGGTCCACTGAATTCCATTCTTGGTGTTAGCAGTTACTGTTTTCATAGTCCAGTCTATAGCCAGTAAAAATAAGAGGGGCGACAAAAGACATCCTTGTCGCACACCTGTTTTTTATTTCAAATGCATCTGTTAGTTTTCCCTCATGAAGAACTCGACATTTCATGTCTTTATATGTTGCCTTTACTAAGTTGATAATTTTCTGTGGGATTCCATAGTGCCCCATCAATTTCCAGAGAGATTCCCTATCTATGCTGTCAAATGCTTTTTCATAGTCTATAAATCCAATGTAAAGTGGTGAGTTCAGTTCAATGCTTTGCTCTATTATAATACGTAATGTGGCTATCTGATCAGTACAGGATCTGTTTGACCGAAAACCTGCCTGCTCATCTCTTAGCATTTTATCAATAGCATCTTTTAATCTTTCCAAAATAATTCTACTTAATATTTTTCCAGGAACTGACAGCAACATAATTCCTCTTTAGTTTTCACACTCCTGTAGATCACCTTTTTTGGGCAGTTTCACAAGATATCCTTCTCTCCAGTCTGCTGGTATTTCTTCGGAACTGCTGTAATATTGAACAAAACAGCTTTGAGACTCGACTTGGATGAATCAATGAAAAGCCTCCACTCTTCCGGTTTGTAATCAATTTTTTAGGGTTGCCATTAGTCCAGAAATGTTGTGGTATGCAGAAAGGTCACCTTTGAAAAAATATATATATTAAGTGGATTCTGCTGGTTCCTGTACACAGAAATTATAACATCTTCTGCCAGAAGATTCCACTGTTGCAGTCTGGAACCCAAAAGCAATGCTTTGTTTTTCTGAAATTCAAATCTCTTACAAGATCATTCAGTTTACTTTGGGTTATTACATGTGGTTTAGTGGATGTGGTTTGCTTAAAATCTAGGTAGCATGAGGTTGATGGTTTAAGGCCACCTATGTTCTCTTCTTCATCAGTGGAAGTAGTTTAAAATCATTCTGGTACTTTGAGTACTAGTAGATCGTCACCATGTGGTACCAAATGTATAGCAGAGGGGATGTTAATACTCCAGAGTCTATTTCTTTTTCTATGATATGCCTTTCTCAACTGGAGGGACCATGTAAAAGTAACTGCTGTTGAGATGATCAGTGGGCTTTCTCCAAATCATTGGGACAGCAAAAGACATAGCTTTTGCCAGTCAACGACAGTTTAAGATTTACTGCACATGAATTACGGCATATGTGTGAAGCCTAGCTCTTATCTTGATCTTCTATTCTGCAGCCAAAATGTAAACTGTATGCTTTTTTAATCCCTTTAGTTATAATTAGTTTTTGTGAGAGAAATGTCACCTCACATAAAAGAAGTTATCAGTGATGTTCACACATGCCCTAGGCATTTCTAACTATGATAGCATTATAAAGACAAAGACTTTAACTAATAATGGCAACATTTTGTCACAGATCAGATATTTATACACATAAAGGACCTTCCAAAGGACCTGCTACAATAATGATGATTCCAAATTATAAGTGTGAAGAGCTGAACAGAATACTGATATAAATACTACTACTTATTGCTGGAACATCTTCAGCAACCACAATTATTTTTAAACATTACAATTTTGTAATCATAGAGAATTAATGCAGTCTGAAATGTGGTCTTACCTTGATCAACTTGGCGAACTCTGCCCCCTGAGCTTGCAGACTGTCAATCATAGTGATCTCATTAAATCTAGCCAAAATGTCTACCAGGGTACTGCTGTCACAGCCACTCTGACTGGCTTCCTTATTAACATCAGCAAGTCCAGCATTCGATGACTGGCGCTGCTGGCCACCTGTGCTGGGGTGTGGGCTGGCTTGAGAGGCTGCAGCTGTCACAGCTGAGGAAAGTATTAAACTGTTAGATACGTTCTTAGGGGGTAGCGCATTCTACCAAGCACCCATGCTGTTTGACTTGCTCCAGTCACATACAAGAGCTCCCTCAGATGAAAAAACAACTATTAGGTTCCTAGAGGAGAGCAAGGAGAGGCCAGCCTAAACAAGAGCACCACTATAAAAAGGCACACGCAACAAGCTACATTGTCTACGAGTACGGTAACATAATACACCATGCCAAGTATGATTCTTCTCATGCGATCAGTCTCTTTATTGTGGACGAATACAAACTGGTATAATTAATGTCCACTAATGCACTGAAGAGGATAAAACAGCTACTACAGTCATAACAAACCAATAAACCCTTTATGGAGTATGCCGAACACCCCGGGAGTCTGACTCAACAGTCCCCGGGACTCCTGGAGCACGATCTCTTAAAGTCACTCTGCCGACTGCCTCACCATCCTCCTCAATCAAGGACAGATTATTCCGAAGATGAATTGGTGATCCATGACTGACTGCTAAGTCTCCTACTGCCTTCCCAATACACATAACAGCAGTCACTTCAAACATGGACAAAACACCCCAGCAAACTATGTCCCAGATGCCTGCTACGGGCAACTCACAGCCAACTGCGCAGAAACACCCATGTGATGTGCAGTGACAGTCCTCTGACGGTGCTGCCTAAAAGGCCCCATCACCAAGGACTCAAGATAGATGGTGGTGAAAACTACAGGCCTCCAGCCTGCTATACCAGACACTCACTGAAGCATCACTGACAAACATCCTATCAATCAGCCTCTGATACTTCTCCTATCACATCTACACGGTGGTTAAAAAACAAGGTCCCGGACACCTTCTGTGCCCTTACAGATACCCATCAACCATGTGCCCCATAGCCGCAACACCGTTGACCCCACAAAACATATCCGACACAAGTCCATTCTAGACATTACTGACAGAATTCCTAAAAATCCAAAGATAGATACACCACAATCATCCTATATAAAAAGTAAAAAAACAGTAAAGATCCCTTTTCACGCCTTTCGGCGCATCGGGCATTTGGGCAGAACGTCCCATATTTTTACAGACCATCAGCACTCTGTGGGTAATGTGGTCAGCATTACGCCGGCTGTCTTTACTTTCCCAGGACAGCCCATCCTGGTACCCATTTTAGGCTGGGTCGACCTGCGACGTCCCATACCATGATAAAAATCCACGCAGCCAGCAGTGGGTTTCGATCGCGGTATGCTGGCTTACAAGTCGGACTCGCAACGCCTTAGCCACGGACGCCGCTAATCATCCTATATGGTTCACAGGAATTCCAAAGGATAAAACGTTAAAACACAGTCCATTCAACCACTGGACTTAAACAACACGTCCATACAGTAAGATAAACTGAAAGCAACTGAAGTGGACACGGGTTCACGTTCAACGGCCGGTCACACCTGGGTCTCACAATCCCATGGACACCGCTGGTACCCGTTAGTCTCAAGAAACCTTTGTCTCTCACATCAAGTAGTGTGAGCTTTTTACACTCATATTTGTCATCATCTAGCACCTTTACAACTAGCCTAGGTGATCGATCACACCTCCGACCTCTGGTACAACTGAACAGCAACGTGAGTTCAGCACACAACATAAACCAAGAGGTTGACTATACAGTAAACACCACTAGTAACACAGATAACTACAACCGCATAAGGACAACCATAAGTGACACACCTGAGAGGCTAGGTTCACACAGATAACTACAACCACATAAGGACAATCATAAGTGACACACCTGAGAGGCTAGGTTCACACAGATAACTACAACCACATAAGGACAATCATAAGTGACACACCTGAGAGGCTAAGTTCACACAGACAACTACAACCACATAAGGACAACAATAAGTGACACACCTGAGAGGCTAGGTTTACACAGATAACTACAACCACATAAGGACAATCATAAGTGACACACCTGAGAGGCTAGGTTCACACAGATAACTACAACCACATAAGGACAACCATAAGTGACACATCTGAGAGGCTAAGTTCACACAGACAACTACAACCACATAAGGACAACAATAAGTGACACACCTGAGAGGCTAGGTTTACACAGATAACCACAACTACATAAAGACAACCATAAGTGACACACCTGAGAGGCTAGGTTCACACAGATAACTACAATCACACAAGGACAATCATAAGTGTCACACCTGAGAGACTAAGTTCACACAGACAACTACAACCAAACACTTGAGAATACATATTAAGAATTAAGAGCTGAAATCACAGCACTCGGGACATTCTCATAAATGGTTTATCCCCATCTTCAACTAATCCCATTGTGTAAAAATGGACTAGCAGTCGACTAGTCTACATGTCCTGTGTGCAGTCTTGGAATGATAGTTTACTGTGTTGTCTAGTGCTAACCCTTTTGTCCCTGGAAACCTCAAACCTGGCACTTCCGGTGGCTTATAATTCCTGCAGAGTGCCATTTAGCTGGCATTTCAATAATGACCTGTGTACAAGACACCCAATTAATGTCACTGATTGTTTATACGCTCGCACAGCATTTAGGAGGTCAGGACAGAAATATAATAATTAAAACTAGCATTTAGGTTCAGGGGTTTCCTTTGAAATGAAAAGCTTTTGAAAGCCATGTTAATGTCGAATTTCTCTCACAGCCTCAGTGATATAGGTCACATGGTCAGGGCACGAGTCACTATAAATATATTGTTTTTATGTCTCAGGAATGTATTCCATTTATTGCTTCACTCTGTTAGTGTTTACTGATTACTCCCTTTATATATTTTTATATAACAACAAAAAAAAACACATTTAAAATGAGACAAAAAATCAGTGACTTTAACACACAAAAAAAAGAACATAGAAAGGCATTTTTTCAGGAATTCATTTGGGTTTATGACCAATATTTTAGTGTTTCTGAGGCGACAGGGTTAAGCTGAGTTAGGAACTCAATTATAGGAAATATTTGTCTTGATTAAAGTAGTCCTGGCTATGGAGGTCACTGGCAGTGACTAAATCAATAACCTGGCTGAAGTGAAGGCCCTCAATGAGCATGATTAGCTCTCCCAGTTAGTCCATAAGTATGCTCAGGAAGACAGATAAGACAGTGATCTGAGTCTCTGAGGCGGTCATGACTTACAAAGTTTAGCATTATGTTTGGTCCAGGTCATGCAGGTGTAAAAGGAAATGAACAAGCAGACAGGCTTACATGTAAAGCTAACAAGAGGGTGAAAAAGCAATGATATATTTATCTGGTAATCTTAGTTTCAGCTTCATAGCAAACAGGTCAACCCATAGTTGCTCTGCTCCTGTGCCAACGAAAAACACACAGAATGTTTATCACAGTCCCTTGTGGAAAGATTGACAGACTACTGTCTCAGCATATGCACTAGCATACACACGCATTAAAAGCATACGGTAGCCATCTGAACTTTGATCTGCATTGAGGAGGGGATATGAGAACTAATGGACTGACTGGTTTGATGTGCACTGAGGAGGGAATATGAGAACTAATGGACTGGCTGGTTTGATGTGCACTTAGGAGGGGATATGAGAACTAATAGACTGACTGGTTCAATGTGCACTGAGGAGGGGATATGAGAACTAATGGACTGACTGGTTCAATGTGCACTGAGGAGGGGATATGAGCACTAATAGACTGACTGGTTCAATGTGCACTGAGGAGGGGATATGAGCACTAATAGACTGACTGGTTCAATGTGCACTGAGGAGGGGATATGAGAACTAATAGACTGACTGGTTCAATGTGCACTGAGGAGGGGATATGAGAACTAATGGACTGACTGGTTCAATGTGCACTGAGGAGGGGATATGAGCACTAATAGACTGACTGGTTCAATGTGCACTGAGGAGGGGATATGAGAACTAATGGACTGACTGGTTCAATGTGCACTGAGGATGATCTGTCAACTATCATAGGAGAAAAAGATATAATTCAGTTGTTATATGTCTTTATAATGCAACATTCAAAAGAAATTAATAATGGTAGCAAAATAAAAATTAAAAATATGAAATAATAAAATCATCATCATGTAGCAAGCAATTTACAGGAAACTGCTCCAAGCATGGCCAGCCAGAAAGATATTCATATCCAATGTGTTTTTAATGTCCTGTGTCCACCTTTCTGCAGGTCAACACCTGCATCTTTTCCCATTTGCATTCTTTCTAAACCAGAACAGTGTTTAATTTGAGCAAAGAATTTCAAACTATAATTTCAGAATATCCCAATTATTTATTGGCATCAGGAGAGCTAATAGAGTGTAATGGTTGGGACATAAAGAGAGGATGGCAGATAACAGAGAGACAAAAAGTGAATACACAAAACAGTTAAATGGGTGTAGACCATGAGGCAGACCAAGAAGAGGGGGAAAGAGAATCACCAAGCAGACCTACAAACATTTGGAGTCACTAACTAGAAATAGAAAAGGAATCAAAGAAATGAACAGAGGTGGGTGATAACTGCAACAGTGAATCCCAAAGGCTTTGGCATGCTGATGAAGAAGAAATTATGCCAGTTTTAAAAACAAAATACTGTTCCTGAGCCAGTTGTGTTTTGGACTCTTTATAAGTAAAATAACAAAGATAAGCAAGAAAATACATAATAATAAAACAAGAGATGCAGCAAACCTGGATTATGACGCTCATGGCTGTCTTTCCCTGATTTAACGTTGGCTGACGACTGTTGCTTCTTGTCAGTGTCATAGGATGGACTTGTTGAAGGAGCGGGGGATGGACTCTTGCTTTTTACCTGTGTATAGTACAAACAACAATAAAATACAACAAGGACCAAATGTGTAGCACAAATCCATTTAGTGTTTTAAAGACTATAACATCTGAGTTGTGCCAAAGACTATAACATCTGAGGTGTGCCATCATTATATCAAGATATATGCCAAAGTGGTCACTACCATGTGCACTGTGTCTTGAAGGCTATCAAGCTTGTTTTCCGGCTCTGTCCCTCAGTTTGCAAGTTTACAGATGCTTCAGTTATCCCCGGAGCTTGTCACTGGAACTTAAGTTTTGTGCTAAACAAATTGCTGTGAATCAAGAGGTGGGGAAAATATGCTGTCATTTAATAGGATATACACTGAGCAATATAACTAGATCATCCTTGCAATGGCAACCACATCATCAAAGGAAAAGGGGCAGGTCAATAAGCAAACAGAGAAGGGAAATTGAGTTAACTGGTACTGTGGCTTAAGCTCTGTGAATGCACTTTGTAATTCTGAGGTACATGATTTAACTGCAGCTCCAGGCAACTTGGCAACAGGCGTTAACATGGCTTTAAAAAGCTTTTCATTTCAAAGGAAACATGTATTAATTTTAACAATGATATCCACAACTCACTGTAAAGAAAGACCTGTCAAACAAGTAAATGTAAAACTGCCCAGTGAAATCATACCGCCACAAAATACTGAGGCTGGGGTGAAACAAAGAGTGAAGTGAAAGAGGTGCAGAAGGCACACAATGAGTTGCAGGCAACAGTAACAGATAAAATGATCTGCCATGAGTTAGCTGAGGGCATATGCTTCTTTGGGAGATAACAATTGTGACAAATTTTTTTTTTTTTTAAAGTTACAATAAGAGGCCTTTTGTCAAAACAACAACTGGAAATGGCTTCTTCTTCTTTGTTTACCGGGTATAAGCTCGGGCCAAAAGTACAGGTTGTTATCCAGTAAGACTTTGGTTTTGTGCCAGGGTCTGAGTTTTGCATGTGCATAATTTTACCGGCTTATCTGTGTGCCGCTCGGGCAGATGCACTCAGACTTCGAAGAAAGCTCCTAATTAGTCAACTCCTATGACGTGTTTGTTGCGGAGGCCGTGGATATTTTCCTGTCTTCCCCACAATGGGACCCAAGAACCCATAAGGGGACAATATGATATCAGTGTAATGACACCAACAGCAGCCTCCCATTTACTTACCAGACAAAAACACCTGTGAAATACTTACCTCCGCTGTGCTTGATTTGCTAGCAGTCTGTTTTTCTCTTTGCTGTTGACGCACAAACTCCTCCTGTGCTTTCTTCTTTTCCAGCATTACCTGTTTCAAAGAAACATGTTTCAAAACCCTGCTATATATATTTCTAAACAAACACATAAGTAATACTTTCAAAGTAATTTTTTTGTTTTTTTGAAAGAAGCCAGTCTAGAAGATATTGCTTGGCCCTGTGCAGGAAAAGTATTTAGACTGATTGCTTGACACTCTGAAGGTAAAGGTTAAGTTTCAGACTTTCTGAGCGCTTAACAGCTGTAAACTCTAGCAGAAAGTTCTGGTTGTCTGTATAATTCTGGAACATGGTCTTGTTTCAGAACTTCAAACAAATTCAGGCAACTGATGCTGTGAACCTATGACCTCTACCACTGGGGCACTGGAAAATATGATGTCAACTTGACTTTCAAAAAAAGTTTCACAGGAAACCCCCTAAATCTTATTCTACTACATATATTCATATCATGACCTCCAAAATTCTGAACAGATGTGGACAGAACTAATGACATTAAACTATGCTTCTTAAAATTGAAAATTTAAAAAAAAAAAGTAACTATACACAGAGCCATTTCAGTACCGTTATATGGTATGGCAGCGTAGGAAAAGTTGGGTTCGGTGCGTTCTGGGGCAAAAGAGTTAAATATCACTTTTGCGTATATATTCATATTTGGCCAGTCTTCTCATTTGCTTTTTTTCAGAATCTACTGTGCTCTTCTCACACTGCAAGGTCTATATTTTGTTTGTTTGTTTACAGTTCTTGATTTAGTAAATTTATCACTCTTCTTTCCTATGAGGTTTCTGCGAACCCACTTTAATGTAACACTCCAGCCCGTTTCAAAACTTGAGCTCTCACATTTTAACAAATATCTGGAAAACTCATGTATGGATCAACACATATTTTTTTTGCCTATGGCCTTAGATTTCCCACATGCTAAAGATTTTATAATTTACAACTGCACGGGTGCGGCTGTTTGAAGCAGCAAATTTCCTTGAACTTTCTTTGACTAATAATTTGTGTACCCCTAAAAAATAGAATACACAGTAACTGACACAGGCCTGCAGATTGTTCAGAAATCAGTTAACATGTGCAGCAATGCCTGGTGATTATTTTCTTAGCCCGCATACGATGAAAAATCCCCAACTCACGGGAGACTAATGTTGGAGATGACACCTGAGAGTGAAACTTCTATGGCACGCATGCAATTTGATATTCTGAAAAGTTCCCGTTAACAGTAAGCATGCTGACTGTTTGCTTCGAATCTGTGTATATTTTTTATATACCACAAATAAGTAAAAGTAAAGGACCCCTTTCTCGCCTTTAGGCATATAGGGCATATAGGGATGCCAGATTTCAATAACTCAACCAAACAGTTAATCAGTTACAGATTTTGAGAGTTTGGCAAGACTTCTGAAATGGACTATAATGGAGCAGGATTCTGTAGTTAGGGTTTGTTCTTAATTAGAGTGAAATATATTTACTTTTCATTATCTCTGGAACAGACATGGTGACACTAAGATTCATCAGCAACATGGCTTTAGTACCACAAGGTAAAATGTTGATGCAGCAGTTCAGTTAGCACTTGTAGCTTCAAGTATTTGGTGATTCTGTTTTTATATTTGAGAGCTCTAGACTCCCCCAAAAGGGGACCTAGAAATTGTAATGATCTCTTTGGTGAGTTTGAGTTGTAGTATTTGTCAGTTGTTAACAAATATAAATCAAAAGATTCACAGATTTTCATTTTGTCAACACTCAAGGGAAGGGCAAGACAGACATACAATCAGACAGTTACTGGTGCCATCGGAATTGGAACTCTTTGTTTGCTGCTTAAGATGGGGATGGAGTGCTTATAGGTGTGTCCTGAGTGGTATGATGTCGATTCTTAATTCAACATTCAATCCCCTGGGTGTGAACTGACCTAAATCATGTGTTGAACTGATTCTGCAGCGGCTACTGCCCAGTCCCTGCGATCGTGGCCTAATGTGATTACAACTCTACACAAGTCTTGATTATTGCCTGGACACTTCAACACACTCCTCTCCTCACCTAATATTTTCAAGCCTGTACCCACGTCTAATTTTCTCCTCAGCTTCCAACATCAAAGACCTCCCTATTTTCAGTCAGAGACTGTTAGCTCTATCTAGGGCAGGGGTTCTCAACCTTTGGGTCGCGACTCTTTCACAGGGGTTGCCAAGGACCATTGCATAACTCAGATTTATTGAAGCTATGAAGTAGCGACAAAAATATTATGGTTGGGGGCCGCCACAACATGAGAAACTGAATTAAAGGGTCACGGCATTAGAAAGGTTGAGAACGACTGATCTAGGGCTTCATGCAGAAGATGTTTCTTGTCCTCAAATACTCTGAGATACGACTTTGCTTGCAGCACTTTGAACCTATCTTTAGAGGTCGGCAGTGCAAGTATATATATATATACTACCAGAGTATCTGTTTTACATATCAGAATCCAACATTTAGTATACAACAACCCTTAAGTAGGTTCTAGAGTCTCACTATGGGGTAGGGTGTGGAGAAGGGGGTGGAGAAGGGTGTGGGGTAGGGTGTGGAGAAGGGTGTGGAGAAGGGTGTGGGGAAGGGTGTGAAGAAGGGTGTGGAGAAGGGTGTGGAGAAGGGGGGTGGGGAAGGGTGTGGAGAAGGGTGTGGGGTAGGGTGTGGAGAAGGGTGTGGAGAAGGGGGTGGGGAAGGGTGTGGAGAAGGGTGTGGAGAAGGGGGTGGGGGGAAGACCCCACTGTCACCCCCATCCCCAAATAAATGATGAATTAAGAATCAACACCAAAGCACTCAGGACACTCCCATAAGCGATTTGTCTCCATCCTCAGCAGTAAACATATAGTTCCCATTCTGACAGCACAAGTAACAGTCTGTATATCCATCTTAATTTTCCACTGAGTGTTGAGCATCGGCCAGACCCCTGGTCACTCCTCGCAGTACCATTCATCTCAGACCATAATGATCTATTTGTACTTCTGCACTGTTCACCCGCTCTCAAAAGAATCTTACAACATCTAGCTTGTCATGTATCAATTCATCTCCAGTTTTTTTCCTACCACACTGACATAACCTGAAGAAAATATCCAAAAGACACTAATGACCCAAACACTTAAAAAAACAAAGCAAATGCTGGTCCAACACTTACCTGCTCCTGACTGCCACAGATCCTGGAACCACTAATGACCCAAACACTTCAAAAAACAAAGCAAATGCTGATCCAACACTTACCTGCTCCTGACTGCCACAGATCCTGGAACCACTAATGACCCAAACACTTCAAAAAACACAGCAAATGCTGGTCCAACACTTACCTGCTCCTGACTGCCACAGATCCTGGAACCAACAGAACCAGCCCCATATATTTCTTCCTTTTTCTCCTTTTCCAACTCCTCTTCCATCTTAATTTCTTCCAGCATGTTCAAAAAGTTGTCCGGTAAAACCGAAGCATGAATGTCCTCAACTGCCGGCTTGTCATCACTTGGTGTACGTATAAGCCGAGGGGAATGAGATACATTCTCACAAATAACACACATATGTGAGCCAGCTTCATTGATGAAAGTGCAGTGCTGACAAATCCAGCGTCTGAAATACATGAACACATGTGTTGATCATGGACTCATTAAATAATCCTGTATATACCTTAGGGGTTATTCAACTAAGTTTTCTCTGAGGCCAATATTTTTTTAATGGGGATCCTCATGGGCCAGAAGCCTGTGCTCCAGCATATACGTATTTCAAAAATAAATGTTTCTATATGATGATCTGTGGGCCATTTGTTAGGCCTCTGTATGTCTGTTCTATCTGAGAGGTGAGGAACCAATAGTCTGCATACAAATAAGCCGCCAAATCTGTAAAATGAATGTGCCCACAAAACATAAGTCCAGAAGTGGATGAACATCTAGAACTGTCTGTCACAGTTTACAGCCAGTGAAGAAGAAGAAGAAACCTTTTAAACCTACAATGTGTAGACTATGCAGCCAAACGTTGATGGAGTACTCACTTGGGATTTGACGAAACTGTAGCTTTTGGAGGAGGGAAAGTCATGCTCAAGATGTCTTCATTTTTTAGAAGTCTCTGTGGCAGTGTAGGAGGGGAGGTCTGATTTCTGCTGAGCTAAAAGAGAAACAAGAACAAAAAACACATTCACTATATAGCTTTTTACAGAACCATGGATGGCGACTGGGTGAATTGATGGCACTTAACTTCTTCACTACCAAGCAACTCCCCGTGTGATTTTTGGCTTCTAATTACATCACATTTTGCCTCCCCGAGCCAGGTCCCGTTGTTGCACTAAGGCTCTTTGCTTCTATTGTTACTTCCTCTCCTTGTTTCTCATGGCTTTATTATTTATAACCCATTCTGGTCTTAAAATATTGAGGTTAAAGTAAAAACTTTCTAAGAGAGAATGAATTAAATAATACCAGCCTGGTACTTAGAGTTAACTGGATGAACTGATGAATCTTAAACTAGATGAGCTAGTAAATTTTAAGCTGGATGAACTGATGAATCTTAAACTGGATGAGCTGAGGAATCTTAAACTTGGAGAACTAATGAAACTTAATTTTGATGAGCTGATGAATCTTACACTTGATGAGCTGATGAAACTTAAACTTGGGGAACTGATAAATCTCAAACTCGAGGAACTAATGAAAATTGAACTCCATGGACTGGTGAAACTCAAACTGATTAAAATAAACCTAGATGAACTGGGCAAAGTGAAACTTTGTGAACTCAAACTGATGAAAATTAACTTAGATGAACTGGTAAAGTGAAACCTGGTGAGCTGATGAAGCTCAAACTGATAAAAATTAACCCAGACGAACTAAATAAAGTGAAACTTGGTGAACTTGTATCAATGAAACTGAGATCTGTAGAATGCTCCCATACAGAACTGCCAGTTTTCTGTACTCACCAAAAACACGGGCCATAACTCCCGCAACTGGTCCTTATTTTATATAGTAATACAAATACAGCACACAGAACTCTTACTGGACAATTTGTAAAATAAAACTACAAAACATTAAAACAATCCACCAAATCTGTATGTCTGTTCATTACCCACTACGTTGGCATGGCCTGGAGAAAAGATCCAAAGTATACTCTCTACCTGTGACCTTCCCAGTAAAGCTTACCACACGGCTTGAAGCATCCCTGTCTTCACCCTTCTCAGCATGCCTTCAGAGTCTGATACAATTATGACATGTGTATGCATTTTGTTCTCTAGCCACCGGAGAGCTGCAGTTACCACCTCCACCTCCATTCTCATGCTCGATCATGACAGCAGAATACATGCACTAGCTTTTTTTTTTAAAGTCAATTATGTTTCAATGAATGCCCACATTACATGTGGAAGAATGCACAAAATTGATACCACGATGACTAAGGACACCAATAACTACAAACATAAAAATTTCCCAGTTAAGCAGAACAACATATAACACATAAACCTCTGTGATGTACCCTCTAAATAAAAGTAAGCTGCATATCATTTACAGGATGTCACAAATCAACCCCAAGGCTGTTTGTGGTTTTACTGGCCATGATATGTTCAGTAGTTTGCCACTGCTTTCTGAACAGCTGGTTATCAATACCGTTGGTGAAATCAACACAAAGTGATCTGCTGCCAAATCACCTGCAGACAGAATCAAACCTGCTATTTTGGAGTTATAAACCATGTTTATAACCTCAGAGCCACAGATGCTGGTGCCCAATAAACTTGACATGTATATTTATAATAAGAACACCTCTGTGGCTTAATAAATGTATTCCACAACCCTCAACGTACAAGTCCAATTTTAACTGAGGGCGGTTTCAAAAGGTCTAAATTTTGTGTCTGTTGGACAGTGTGATTAGAGTTGCACTGTGGACAAGATTAGGATCCAAAGACATGGTGGATGGATGCACACACTCGGTGCAGTCAACCTCCACAGTGGATGGATGCACACACTCGCTGCAGTCAACCTCCACAGTGGATGGATGCACACACTCGCTGCAGTCAACCTCCACAGTGGATGGATGCACACACTCGCTGCAGTCAACCTCCACAGTGGATGGATGCACACACTCACTGCAGTCAACCTCCACAGTGGATGGATGCACACACTCGCTGCAGTCAACCTCCACAGTGGATGGATGCACACACTCACTGCAGTCAACCTCCACAGTGGATGGATGCACACACTCGCTGCAGTCAACCTCCACAGTGGATGGATGCACACACTCGCTGCAGTCAACTTCCACAGTGGATGGATGCACACACTCGCTGCAGTCAACTTCTACAGTGGATGGATGGATGCACACACTCGCTGCAGTCAACCTCCACAGTGGATGGACGCACACACTCGCTGCAGTCAACCTCCACAGTGGATGGATGCACACACTCGCTGCAGTCAACCTCCACAGTGGATGGATGCACACACTTGCTGCAGTCAACCTCCACAGTGGATGGATGGATGCACACACTCGCTGCAGTCAACCTCCACAGTGGATGGATGCACACACTCACTGTAGTCAACCTCCACAGTGGATGGATGCACACACTCACTGCAGTCAACCTCCACAATGGATGGATGCACACACTCGCTGCAGTCAAACTCTACAGTGGATGGATGCACACACTCACTGCAGTCAACCTCCACAGTGGATGGATGCACACACTCTCTGTAGTCAACCTCCACAGTGGATGGATGCACACACTCACTGCAGTCAACCTCCACAGTGCAGACAGCACCAGTTTAAAATTTTTAGTTTTATAATTGAAAGAAAACAGAAACTCACCTGTAAACTGCTGGCAGATATACTATAAAGTGTTCCGTCCGTATTTCTTGCCAATGGGGGGTGTTTTAACACAGATGCTGATGCACTGGTAATCCCAGCACTGTTGTTGATGTTTGCTTTGGCTAGCTGAAGATGTGAGACGTCAAAGACATCCTGACCAACACCTGCAGCATTTTGTACTCTCTCTAGGCTGGAGTCTAGCCCTGAAGGCTTGTTAGTAACTCGATTCGACAAGTCAATGTCTGGTGGGTAGTGGATTTGCTGTGACAACTCTTCTTCAGGTAAATTCATTTTCAATAAAGTAGTTTCATCTTCCAGCTGCTGTCGGTATGTCTCCAAGAACTTTTTTTGGTGCATGAAAATTGCTTTCTGTTTGTTCAAATCCCGAAAAAAGTCCTTCTCACAAGCTTCTAAGTCAACTTCTAAGATATGGTTTATTTTCTGCTCCAGCAATTTGATATTTCTATCCCTTTCAGCAATCAAATTATCACATTTTGAAATTCTACTTTTAACATCAGGCACCTGATTCAGCTCATCGTGCAATAAGCTGAAAGTGTTGTTTAAAGATGATGATGATGAATATTGCCTGGACATGGGGTAGGCTGGATCTTGAAATCCTTGCTGACCAAAACCAGCTACAGACAGCTGATGATAGTGATTTTGTGAAACAACAGTGTTGGGGCCTCCAGCAAACATTCCCGGCATACTCTGATGAACATCCAGGACTGATGGTTGAAATATCTGTCCTCTGGGAAGATTATAAGAACCCTGCATGTTCATCTGAGCATCCATGTTACCATAGCGGGATGTGCCTTCAGGATGCAGCAAGTAACTGCTCCTAGATAGGCTACTGTCTGGCCTCATGGCTTGTTGGGAACTGACTGGAGTCATTGAATCTGGAAACTGCCGCCCAGTATTGGACTGCATCTGCAATAACAGGGAGGGTGGTGCAACACCACCAGAAACATACCCTCCTAAACCCATATCCCCAGGTCGCTGAGCAATATTATGACTGTAAGGATATTGACTGAACTGTCTATTAGGTATATACCAATTAGACTGCTGTTGCCTTTGCTGCTGGCTATGATCCTCATGCTGCTGATGCATGTATGGAAGTGTGTGCTGCTGCCTGGATCTCATTTCTGACAGATACTCTGAATTCAACAGTTGGTCCTGATAAGCTCTGGGGTTATATGTCTCCCCCTGTGATCTGAACTGATGCCCTGCATTGACAGCAGAAGGCAAATGTCCTTGTCCCTGGCCTGGATACAGCAGCCCCTGACTGCTGTAGGGTACTGGGTAGGTTAAAAAGTCAGTAGCCGGTGAATGTTGTGCATATGGATATTTCTGCTGATAATGTTGTGAGTTTAGATTCTGAATTCCTGGATAATCTAAAGGATAAGGAATCTCTTGTGCATGTGCTGCTGGGTCAATACTGTTGGATAAGAGGAAACAAATTATCAAAGAGAAGCTTAACAGAGAAAAAAATAACGAGAAAATCTAGTTAGATAAAAGTTTTCAATTTTCTTTGATACATCAATATTTGCTTCACTTTATAATCTACCAATCATACGAATTTAATTAATGACTAATGACTTTTGTGATAATCACTCACTGAAAATGATACTAGTGTTCTGAGTCATGTACTTACTGGGATCAGAAAACTAGTAGGCGTCACTGTATCACTGAGGCAAACCAGCAGTACCTGTTTATGTGCTAGCTGTGATAGACAGATACTAGAAGACTACTGGTGAGATGCTTACTGAGATAAAGATACTAGAAGACTACTGGTGAGATGCTTACTGAGATAAAGATACTAGAAGACTACTGGTGAGATGTTTACTGAGATAAAGATACTAGTAGACTATTGGTTACATGCTCACTGAGATAAAGATACTAGAAGACTACTGGTTACATGCTCACTAAGATAAAGATACTAGAAGACTACTGGTTACATGCTCACTGAGATAAAGATTCTAGTAGACTACTGGTGAGATGTTCACTGAGATAAAGATACTAGTAGACTACTGGTGACATGCTTACTGAGATAAAGATACTAGAAGACTACTGGTGACATGCTCACTGAGATAAAGATACTAGAAGACTACTGGTGACATGCTCACTGAGATAAAGATACTAGTAGACTACTGGTGACATGCTCACTGAGATAAAGATACTAGTAGACTACTGGTGACATGCTTACTGAGATAAAGATACTAGTAGACTACTGGTGACATGCTTACTGAGATAAAGATACTAGTAGACTACTGGTTACATACTCACTGAGATAAAGATACTAGTAGACTACATGCTCACTGAGATAAAGATACTAGAAGACTACTGGTACATGCTACTGAGATAAAGATACTAGAAGACTACTGGTGACATGCTCACTGAGATAAGATACTAGTAGACTACTGGTGACATGCTTACTGAGATAAAAGATACTAGAAGACTACTGGTTACATGCTTACTGAGATAAAGATACTAGAAGACTACTGGTGACATGCTCACTGAGATAAAGATACTAGTAGACTACTGGTGACATGCTTACTGAGATAAAGATACTAGAAGACTACTGGTTACATGCTTACTGAGATAAAGATACTAGAAGACTACTGGTTACATGCTTACTGAGATAAAGATACTAGAAGACTACTGGTGACATGCTTACTGAGATAAAGATACTAGAAGACTACTGGTGACATGCTTACTGAGATAAAGATACTAGTAGACTACTGGTGACATGCTTACTGAGATAAAGATACTAGAAGACTACTGGTGACATGCTTACTGAGATAAAGATACTAGAAGACTACTGGTGACATGCTCACTGAGATAAAGATACTAGTAGACTACTGGTGAGATGTTCACTGAGATAAAGATACTAGTAGACTACTGGTGACATGCTCACTGAGATAAAGATACTAGAAGACTACTGGTTACATGCTTACTGAGATAAAGATACTAGAAGACTACTGGTGACATGCTCACTGAGATAAAGATACTAGTAGACTACTGGTGACATGCTTACTGAGATAAAGATACTAGAAGACTACTGGTGACATGCTCACTGAGATAAAGATACTAGTAGACTACTGGTTACATGCTTACTGAGATAAAGATACTAGAAGACTACTGGTTACATGCTTACTGAGATAAAGATACTAGAAGACTACTGGTGACATGCTTACTGAGATAAAGATACTAGAAGACTACTGGTGACATGCTTACTGAGATAAAGATACTAGTAGACTACTGGTTACATACTCACTGAGATAAAGATACTAGTAGACTACTGGTGACATGCTCACTGAGATAAAGATACTAGTAGACTACTGGTGACATACTTACTGAGATAAAGATACTAGTAGACTACTGGTGACATGCTCACTGAGATAAAGATACTAGAAGACTACTGGTGACATGCTCACTGAGATAAAGATACTAGAAGACTACTGGTTACATGCTTACTGAGATAAAGATACTAGAAGACTACTGGTGACATGCTCACTGAGATAAAGATACTAGTAGACTACTGGTGACATGCTTACTGAGATAAAGATACTAGAAGACTACTGGTGACATGCTCACTGAGATAAAGATACTAGAAGACTACTGGTGACATGCTCACTGAGATAAAGATACTAGTAGACTACTGGTGACATGCTCACTGAGATAAAGATACTAGTAGACTACTGGTGACATGCTTACTGAGATAAAGATACTAGTAGACTACTGGTGACATGCTTACTGAGATAAAGATACTAGTAGACTACTGGTTACATACTCACTGAGATAAAGATACTAGTAGACTACTGGTGACATGCTCACTGAGATAAAGATACTAGAAGACTACTGGTTACATGCTTACTGAGATAAAGATACTAGAAGACTACTGGTGACATGCTCACTGAGATAAAGATACTAGTAGACTACTGGTGACATGCTTACTGAGATAAAGATACTAGAAGACTACTGGTTACATGCTTACTGAGATAAAGATACTAGAAGACTACTGGTTACATGCTTACTGAGATAAAGATACTAGAAGACTACTGGTGACATGCTCACTGAGATAAAGATACTAGTAGACTACTGGTTACATGCTCACTGAGATAAAGATACTAGTAGACTAATGGTGAAATACTCACTGAGATAAAGATGCTAGTAGACTACTGGTTACATGCTCACTGATATAAAGATACTAGTAGACTACTGGTGAAATACTCACTGAGATAAAGATGCTAGTAGACTACTGGTGACATGCTCACTGATATAAAGATACTAGTAGACTACTGGTGACATGCTTACTGAGATAAAGATACTAGAAGACTACTGGTGAGATGCTTACTGAGATAAAGATACTAGAAGACTACTGGTGAGATGTTCACTGAGATAAAGATACTAGTAGACTACTGGTTACATGCTCACTGAGATAAAGATACTAGAAGACTACTGGTTACATGCTCACTGAGATAAAGATACTAGAAGACTACTGGTTACATGCTCACTGAGATTAAGATTCTAGTAGACTACTGGTGAGATGTTCACTGAGATAAAGATACTAGTAGACTACTGGTGACATGATTACTGAGATAAAGATACTAGAAGACTACTGGTTACATGCTCACTGAGACAAAGATTCTAGTAGACTACTGGTTACATGCTCACTGAGATAAAGATACTAGAAGACTACTGGTGACATGCTTACTGAGATAAAGATACTAGAAGACTACTGGTGACATGCTCACTGAGATAAAGATACTAGTAGACTACTGGTTACATGCTTACTGAGACAAAGATTCTAGTAGACTACTGGTAAGATGTTCACTGAGATAAAGATACTAGTAGACTACTGGTGAGATGTTCACTGAGATAAAGATACTAGTAGACTACTGGTGGGATGTTCACTGAGATAAAGATACTAGTAGACTACTGGTTACATGCTCACTGAGATAAAGATACTAGTAGACTACTGGTGAAATACTCACTGAGATAAAGATGCTAGTAGACTACTGGTTACATGCTCACTGATATAAAGATACTAGTAGACTACTGGTTACATGCTCACTGAGATAAAGATACTAGTAGACTACTGGTTACATGCTCACTGATATAAAGATACTAGTAGACTACTGGTGAAATACTCACTGAGATAAAGATGCTAGTAGACTACTGGTTACATGCTCACTTAGATAAAGATACTAGTAGACTACTGGTGACATACTTACTGAGATAAAGATACTAGTATACTAGCGCTTCCGGCACTTAAATCAGGAAAACTACCTGGTATACGAACACTACTCTCCAAACTAGGCAGCCGGTGTAAGGTAACTATGCAATGGATACTATCCCACTGTAGAGTTCCTGGAAATGAAAGAGCTGATAAACTAGCTAAGCAAGGTGTAAATGAAGAACAACCTGACGTACCAGTCTCTTATCAACAAAAGAAAAAAATAATCAAATCAGTCAGAAAGCCACCAACACCAGCACAAGACAATTACCATTTTATGGACAGACCAGAGCAAGTTATTATTCTACGCCTTAGAACAGGACACAATCGACTTTGCAGCCACATGAAAACAAAATTTAAAATCCGCGAATCAGCCATGTTCACATGTGGACTAGCACCTGTGACAACAGATCATGTTCTCTGAGCCTGTCCCAAAAACATCACGGCAAAACTTTTGGCCAAGAGAAACATCTGTGCAAGTCAAACTTTACGAGTCGCTGAGTGAATTACAGATACTAAGTTTTCTCTATTGCCCCTGTAGTCTAGAAATCTGTTCATTCATTTCCCTATACTTATGTACATCCCAGACAGTATATCCACATACTTTCAACAAACAAAGAACCCTGCCTAACTCTGCATACAGACATGCCACTTACTTGATGTGGTTAGGTAGTCTGAAGGATCCTTCTTCACCATCATGAAGCTGTCTAAGCACCTCTGGAGAATACATTTTCTGCTCTGCAGCTGTTTGTTGGTTCTTCATCTTTTGGTTGACCAGGCGCGTCTGCTGCATTTGGCCCACTCTGTGTTATTTGTAGAGAAAGTATAAATGCATCAGATACTGTGTCATCAACAACAGAACTTATGAGCATGACCAGCCTTTCATACGCATGTCTGAAATTAAAATGTGTAACCTAGCAGACCTCAGAATTTCCATATCATAGATTTCATTATAATTGAGTGCATTAGAGAACACCTTGACTCCCAGGTCAACCCAGCCTTGAGTGGGTACCAGGTGCAGTCCTGGGAAGTAAAGTCGGCTGACGTGATGCTGACCACATCACCCATCTTGTGAATATTGGCCTATAAAATAAAGGTCCAGCCCTATATGCCTAAAGATGTAGAAAAGGGTCCTTTACTTTTTTTTCCTTTTTTTTAAAACTTTTGCATTAGAGGATGTCAAAAGTTTTCCACTCCCAAATACCAGAGTTTGAAGTCAGCTAGAAAAGATTTGGTACATCTGTAACATGAATGAATGAACGAGCAAACTTTATTTTCAAAGAGCTGGACGTGAAGGCCCGTCTAACATTCTAACCTTCTAGTCTATACATCATGTGCCATTTCAACTGAGGTGCGGAGTACGCCAGACTTGTTTTGTATAGGTCCATCCTAGGTTTAGGTATATTTAATATGTTTAGGTGTTTGCTATGCCTTCCATTATATTTAAACAACGGCCATAAGTAGCATGGAGCCTTCTGGGATATTTTGTGAATACATTTCCCCTTACCGAAAAACAGACGTTCACAAAGCGGTTGTAGCATAAGACCTTTACATGTTTTGGAACTGACTGCCCCATGATTATTACTTATTATGTGAACGGCGCTATTGCAGCAGTGATGTAGAATACATGGCGCGCGCACGCACATTATTTTCAAATACCTAGGAAACGTGAACTATGAAATCAAATTTTCTTCTTTACCATAGCAATGTGCTAAAATCCTGGCAGACATCACCTATAAATAACCACTGCTAGTACTTGCCTATAAGGACTAATGTTAGTTTGTGCTGAAATTCCATAAGCTCCATCAATATGCACTAGATTGACACTGTTGCATGACTGGTGTATATATGTGTGCGTGCGTGGCTGCAGGCTTCCTCGCTTTCAAAATGGCGAGCTACAGATATATTATCATTAAGCTTATTTGCTGAAAATGTTAACATTTCTGCAGATAACTTTGATTAATGCTGTTCAATGTCTACACAATGGAGACTATGTATGTGCTACAGGTCATCTCCAGTTCAACTGTCCTGGGTTTGTTTCTGTGTTGTGGATGTGCATGCTACACTCAGCGCCACCTAACCAACAGAGACATAAAGTTTGATGTTGCGGTCACCTGAGGGTGTAGAATTTTTGCAGTGACATGTGATTATGGTATAGTACATGAGAAGATATGGACTGCATGATAGCTTTTATAAAGGCTACCAGCCTCCTGATATAAGTTTTCTGACAGAAGGTTTGAAGAAAGAGAAGAAGACTCAGACAAAGCCTGACAATAAAATAACTAGCAAGTGCTCCCACTGGAACCCACAGAGCCAAAGAATTAAAGACAGTTTAAAAATGTGCACATAAGAGAATTAGAGCATGAGGTGAAACAAATGTGAAGAGAACACAGCATCAGCTGCACAGGTTGGTGCAGTAAAAAAATAGGACCATCTGACTGAGTTGGTTAGGGGGCTATGCTCCCTTGGGGAATGGGAGGCATAAAATAAGAGAACTGACACATTATTGTCATCTCTGTTGTTGTTCTGACATCTTGTCAGTGTGACAAAATAGTACCAACGATTTGCTGCGCGCGCGTGTGCGTGCGTGTGTGTGTGCATGCGTGCGTGTGTGAGAGAGAGAGAGAGATGCTCAATTCAAAAGAATGTTTACTTTGATAAAAATTGTTTTTAAAGCATACAACAGCTGTAAACTAACAAATGTTGACCAAATATAAAAAGTAGGTCAATGAACAATATTTTTAAAATGTGCTCACAACCGAAATAACATTTAAAAAAAATATTAAAATCACATCTATCAGGTAAAGGTTAGTTGCGTATCCTTTACAGGACGTTGCAGAACCAATTCCAACAGCCTCTGGCGGTTTTTCTAGGCAAATTTACGCCCAGTAGTTCTATCAGGTAGTAAAACCATAAAAAAACTGTTAGCAGGCATAAATAAACAGAAAAATATTCAGTAAACACAAATATTTACAAAATGTTCAAATCACCCAAATAAGCAACAAAGGAGACAGCAAATATCTTACGTAAACGAAGACTGCTACTCCTTCCAGAACTCTCTGGGGTAACAGTGTCCTGTTCATTTGTTGGAGTCACTAGATCCTGGATTGCCTGAATGGGCTCAGCTGTGATCTGTGGCAGCCGATGAAACAAGATGACATTAATGACAAAATACAAATAAATGCGCATTAACTTCAATTAATAACATTTTTGTTTCTTTATATTATTAGCACAGAGACTGGCTAGCAGGCGCCACAGAGGTGGAAATTCAGAAATTAATTCAAGATAATGTTCGCTCAGAGGATTTGATCATTTACACAGACGGTTCAGTGTCAAGAGGCAAAAGAAGAAGTGCTTGGGGCTTCTTAGCAAAAGTTAATGGTCGACATTTCGTGCAGCAGAGCCTAGCATATGATACCACAACATCCAGCTTAAGAATGGAGGTGGTCACTGCAGCTTTCCGCTAGCTAGAGAACACGACACACACACACACATTGTGATTGTAACTGACTCAGAAAGCATGCTGAGGAAGATCAGGACAGGCATGCTTTGTGCAGAGTGGCGAGCCTCGCTGCGGAGGACACGCCTTGGGCCTCTGGTGCTAAACCCCCTGGTACTCAAAGAGTTAGACACAGTTAGTTGAATATCCGCTTTCTAAATGGTGAGACACTCATACCGCTGTCAAAATCAGTGCAAAGTAGTCTGCCACCAAATCTTCTGCAGCTAACTCTAAACCCTGGTATGTCAGGATTGTGAAACTGCATTCACAACCCATAAGCCGCACAGACACCGACATAGACAAATGGTTCAATAAACAGGATATGTCAGGAACATAAAAAAGACATAACAGAACCACAAAAGATAAACTGACAAGCCACATAACTTAAATATCCCCCGTGTGGGTTCCGGGGCCATATTATAGGGAAAACAAGAATAGACCCACTGCCTACCTAAAGCATGTCATAAGAGTTGACTAATTAGGAGCTTCCTTCGAAGTCGGAGTGCATCTGTCTGAGAGGCAAGGAAACAGCAGTCTGCACAAAAATGAGTCAGATCTGTAAAATGGATGCACATGCAACACTCAGGCTTTGGAACAGGACTGCATTCCAAAAGTGGATAAACAACCAGAACTTTCCGCCAGAGTTTACAGCTGGTGAACGTGAAGAAGAAGAAGAAGATTACCTTAAATACAGTTTCTATTTTCTATTTTTATCTTCAGCTTTATATTAACACGCATGAGGATTTGATTGTCTATTTCTTCTTCTTCTTCTTCTTCCTCGTTCATCGGCTGTAAGCTCTGGCAGAAAATCCTAGATGTTCATCCATTTGGATTTTGGGTTTGTGCCATTGGATGAGATCTGCATGTACATACACTGTGTTGGCTTATATGTGTGCAGTTGTTGTTTCTTGCTGCTCGGGCAGTGCACTCCAAATTTGAAGGAAGCTCCCAATTAGCCAACTCTTACGATTAGCTTTTGCGGGTGAGGGGGAGGGGGTAGGCAGTTGGTTTATTATTTTTTCCCCACAGCGGATACCCAGAACCCATAGGGGGAAGGTTTAATTGGAAAGTACAGTACTTTGTTTCTGACCTTTAAGTTGAAAAAAAAGTTGAATTTGAATCCGTTACACTTGCATTCAAACAGCATTTCCCGCTAGTGTTTTTTTTAATCTCTTATCAACTAAACAAAAATGCCATATAAAGACGTTTAACATATATTTACATACCTGTTCATATGTACACGTGTCATCATTTGATGACACAGGTTTTAAAGTTTCCAGTGTCTCAGAGCCTAACAGGGTTTGCATCTCCGATGATGATGCTACATTTGGCACATGTGTGGACTCGGCTAATGCTGAATGAAAGTCGTCATCAGCAAGGCTGTTATTGTTACATTCTGCCTTTGGTCTGCTGGGCTGGGACACCTAAAAGTGAAACTGTTATCTTACTGTCTTATCAGAAGTGAAACTGTTATCTTACTGTCTTATCAGAAGTGAAACTGTTATCTTACTGTCTTATCAGAAGTGAAACTGTTATCTTACTGTCTTATCAGAAGTGAAACTGTTATCTTACTGTCTTATAAGAAGTGAAACTGTTATCTTACTGTCTTATCAGAAGTGAAACTGTTATCTTACTGTCTTATCAGAAGTGAAACTGTTATCTTACTAATCAGAAGAACTGATTCCTCAGCAAGCATACAACACTGAACATTTAAATTCTCTGTGTGTGTGTCTGTGCATGTGTGTTTCTCTATGCAAATGGCAACTAATTTACAAAAACAGCGACTGAAGGAAAAACATTTAGAACAGAGGTACAAACAGCACTGCGTGTTGTACTTTATTTTCTAGGTCAACAACTGAAGCTAACTAATATGAAGAACTATAACACAAATCTTTTGTATTAAAAAAAATAAAACAGTATAGAAAATTATTTTTAAAAAAGACATCTGATTTACACATAAGACTGGAAGACCCATAAAATAAAATATATTACTGCATAAACTACCACAAAATAGAAACACAAAAATAATATATAATGTATAAGCAATATACACCTGAGTTAAATTATGTTTTACCCAGGACAAATAAGATGTTCAGTGAATTATTTAAATGAAGCATGCAAGAGTTTATAAAATATGAAGCCAGCACCTCATGCCCTATATGCCTCAAGGGTGGGGTTTCACACAAGACAAAGGGGTCACATCTCGCAAGAGCCGAGGCGAACATGTTCAAACATAATGTCAAGCATGAGAATTGAAGTGAAGGCAGTCACTGTGGCTCTGAGAAAGCTCCAATTACTAACTTTAAGGGCCAGTTTGGATACTTCTGGCTTGAATGGTTAACATAGTCATGACAACTAACTGAGCTGATGTGGCTCGACTATCCAGACCTTGCCAGTGATTGTGACAATGAGAAGGTTGATTGGCAGGCCTAGATGGAAACACTGATATCCAGCAAAGAAAGCCTGATCCTGTCTATTGACTGCTTCTGGCACAGTGAAACAAAATCAGTGACAACATGTGACTGCAACTAATACAAAAACAAAAACAAACAAACAGAAAATAGGCATTACAGGAAACATTACCAACATTAGATATGCAAATGATACACTACAGGCTGCAAAACAGATCAGATCTCTGCACGAATGCACATATTTCAC
>CAJHNH020002275.1:583682-681862 GCA_905116865.2 Candidula unifasciata | reverse complement strand
TTTACTGCAAAAAACTCCCAAAAATAGAAACACAAAAAAAAATATATAATGTATAAAAAAATTACACCTGAGTTAAATTATTTTTTCCCCCAGGACAAAAAAGAGTTCAGGTGAATTATTAAATGAAGCATGCAAGAGTTTATAAAAATATGAGCAGCAACTCATGGCCCTATATGCCTCAGGGTGGGAGTATTCACACAAACGACAAAGGGGGTCACATCTCGCAAAGAGCCGAGCGCTGAAACATGGTCAAACATCATTGTCCAGCATGAGAATTGGAAGTGAAGGCAGTCACTGTGTTTCTGAGAAAGCTCCAGTTACTAACTTTAAGGGCCAGTTTGGATACTTCTGTGCTTGAATGGTTAACATAGTCATGACAACTAACTGAGCTGATGTAGCTCGAACTATCCAGACCGTGGCAGTGATTGTGAAAATGAGAAGGTTGATTGGCAGGACTAGATGGAAACACTGATATCCAGCCAAAGGATAAGCCTGATCCTGTCTATTGACTGCTTCTGGCACAGTGAAACAAACATCAGTGACAACATGTGACTGCAACTAATACAAAAAAAACAAAAAAACACAACAAACAGAAAATAGGGCATTACAGGAAACATTACCAACATTAGATATGCAAATGATACACTACAGGCTGCAAAACAGATCAGATCTCTGCACGAATGCACATATTTCACAGCTTCAGGAGGATTGAGTTTATGTAAATGCCATGTTTTTACAGAAAGGGACCTTGGAGTGGCTACTGCATCAACGGACTGGGAATGCCCAATGTGCAGTGACGTGGACTGTGCTAACAAAACATGAACAAAGGAAAGAGATTCAAAATCTTACTTTATGAACAGTATTTTTAAATGAAAACAAAACACAACAGAAACAATAAGAATAAACTCACAGGGAGCAAGTACAGCGGGGATCTACAGTCATCAGTAGAAATTATCCTCTTTCGACACACGTTTTGAGGCCCACGATTTCCTAAACGTATTCGGAGGTGGGCCCACCTGAGTTCATGAAGCTTAGGGCTGCGTCCCAGCCGCCACCAGAAATCTACAGGATGGTGTTATACTTTCGGCCAGGAAGACACGACGACTTGGTGGTTTCGGAAGGAAAGGTAATGTCTGAGATAAGAAGCCGCCACGGCTGAGTAATTAGAACAGTCCGCAGCCTGAGACGACGCCCGATGCGGACCAGCTTACTTTGTGTTGACCTGGACACGACACATGTGGGAACTTTATTAGCAGTGCGCCGAGGAACACTGGCAGGGACAATTCGTACACGATGGACTTTCGAAGGGATGAGAGAAACTCTATTTCCACTAGGACACACCGGACAAGCTCACCGGAGGCCCGTCCCATACGTTTATTGCGCTGCGTCAAAGCCAGCTGGATTGCCCTTTCGGCAACCTCACCAAGTTTTTTGATTCAAGTGCACGTTTTCCGTTCATTACCGCGCAATCCTAATTCTTTAAACCACATTGTAGAGCGAAGTGGAAAACGGAGGCCTCCTCCGCTTCCCACTTCGACGGCAAATCACCCGCACTGTGTAAGACCTCGTTTATCCTCAAACGGCTGCTAAATCACTGTACTTTTCGAGCTTGTACAAGTGATTCTCCTCCATACGCGACTCACAACGGGGACCGTCAAACTCAATCAGGCATGGAGCTAGTCGTTTTTTGCGCTGAATGGAGAACGATGTACGGTTCGCAGGCCGGTTTCACGGATCATACTCGGGGCTAACAGTCATGTCCTGGCAGGATCAACCGCCAGTAACCAGTCCTTCGGCAGAAGAGTCTAGTACAGATGGAGCGAATTGCGTCTTTTGTGACCTTACCGATTGGAACCTGCCCGAAGCCTGAGGAAACGAATGGGGCTGATACATTGAACTGGCTCTGGCCGGTTTTAAAAAAGAAGCCCTCAAATTCTAGCATGCGTCGACAACGATGCTGCTAATCCTTTAGCACCTTGTTGTGGCGCCAGGTGATACTCGGCCTTGACCTAGGGCTTTCCTGCAACCAGCGGAACAGTGACGTGCTTCAACGAGTTGTTTTGATTTGCACAACGGGCAAGTCGGATCGTCTGGTCGCAGACCATTTAACCATGTTGACACCGGACGGTAATCACATCGTACCGCCGAACGAAAAACGATAAAGCTCAAAGGACGCCAGCGGGTCCATACGGCAGAATTCCTCCACCCCATGTGAAGTATTCTAGGCATATGCGCTCTCCCAGGCTGACCCACTGGCCTGCTGCGGACTGTTGGAGCTGCTTTTGGACCCGAAACCTCGTTTATCGTTGTCCCTCAACGTTTGTATCACCCATGGTCTCGGCGCTCTTGGGCTGAGGGCCTTTGAACACCAAGTGGCTTCCCCAGCTGCCCTAGGCCTCGACGGTCGGTTTGTGGTGTAACCCATCACCTCTTCAATTTTAGTGCGTTTCTGAAGCAGATTCAATCGCAATCGAAGACTCTCCACTTCTGGAACAGTCTTTAGAGCGGGGCTGGACAGCGATGACATTTTGGGTCTGACGGGGGAAAAAAAACTTTTCGCGCAAAAGCATGGCGCAGCCTAACTTTGCCGACTTTAAACTCTTCGGTTATTGACTTGAACGGAAGTACCAGCTTAGGCTGTTTACAAATACAGAGCCACGTCGGGTCAGGTGACAGGCGGTGGCACCAATCCACTTATCTTAAGGCTGTGTTTGATTATCTTTCCCTGGCTTCAACTTGCAGTCACCGTCACCTCGTTAGACTAGCAGTGGCCATAAGAAGCTTCGGAATCAACATGAATGGAGGGGACACCATACCTTGAATTTTCCGAATCAGCCTCGCCATCGCTCGATCGCGAGCAGGCCTGTAGCATGTTGGACTAAATGTATTCGCCGGACTTCCGCTCTGTCAGATAACTTCGAATCGTAAACAGCGACCGAGACTCTTCCACGGTTCCTCCAGAAACCCGTATGGAATCTGTTCATTGCAACGTTTGTAAAACTGATCGCCGACACTTTGCCCTTATCGGATTGACAGACTCCTCGACTTCTGCTGGTTTTGAACTGCTATATACCGCTCCATTGGAACACCGCGTCCAATCTTTTCAGGATCGTGCGAGGCAGACTCCTCGCCTGCGCCGTTATAATAGTGCGTGTCATCAATCTAATGCGCGCAAAGTGGCGGTAAACAGTGATCCCATATTGAAGGCCCAGTCCGTAGCCCGGGCGCCGGATATAATAAGATCTGCATTCGCCATGACAAACAGTATGTGGTGAGATCGTACACCCCCTAAGCTATCCCAATCTGCCAACTCAGTCACATCGTGGTATAAACGTCGAGGTAGAGAAGGCAAAGCCGAATCTGGGCGAGAAATATGCTCGGACCATTTGGACCTGATCTGTGTCTGAGTACCGTGAAAAAACATGCGAAGGGCTCAGCCAACAGTGTAGCCTATGGGGACTGCTGCCCGTAGCGCGTCTGGTAAGTCCAAACATATAAAAGTGCAAACTGGTTCTCTCATGCTGGGCTCTCTGGATTAGCCTCACAGATCAGTGGTCGCGTGGTTCAAAGGCACACAGGAAACGCCTTTGGAATTACCACCTCGGAACACTTCGTATCCTATGTATTGTTAGTCATCAGATACTGTGTTGAGCCGGCGAGCCAGCCATGATCTGAGAAGAATATCTCACCTCAAGATTCAACAGCGAGATGGGTCTGAATGGAAAGAGTCTTCGGAGTCCTTGCCTCTTAGGGAAATGTAGACCCCATTGCCTTGAACCACTCTGGACCATAGTGTGGAGTGCGGCATCCACGCTTTTGTCTCAAACAAGACGTGAAGCATTTTTAGGACTTTTGGGGCCACCGCTTGTAAAGAAACGTACGGGACAAACGTACCGGGGGAAAAAAACAAAAACCCCTGGGGCAAGGACAGACTTGCCGTCTGGCTGTTTTCACAACGTCCTCTCACCTCAGACAGACCAAAGGCGGGAGGGTACCAGTTAAATGGTAACCTGCGGCACCGAAGGGCTGTTTTGAGTACGCTAAGGATCTCTGGATGCGTCATCAAGAGGTCTCCTCATCTTCTTATCAGAGTACATCTTGATTAGATGTAGCTCAAGTTCTTTCTGACTGACAACTCAGAACAGTCCCAGACTTCGTGTTGCTCGAATCGACCTCGGGCAAACTGGATAACGGTGCCCTAAAGAATTTCTCTCGCTCTCCTCACTCCCTTTAGTTCTTCGCTCTGTTGTTACAGAAACGCTCGGCGCGACATAGGGCCACTGTGTTTGTTCTTTAAATGCACCCACACTTCGTAAAGCCCCTCCCGTTCGTGCTGCCCGTAGCGCGCTTGAACTGTTTCCTCTGATTGGTCATTCTTGTCTGCCCCGACCCAAAACCCTTCCAGAATGTCCCCTCTGCCTCCTGCTAGTATTCTGCTTGGCACCCGGCTGTGCTCTTAAATTACTGTCCCGACTCGCGGGAGCAGCGCTCATTATTTACATTCACGCAAATTTAGTACGCTTTGTCGCCTACAGCGACTTCTTGTTTAGAGTTTGTTTTAAGTACCTCACATAATGTAGAACTCCAACTTACACACCACAACCACCTTCTCGCTCGCAGTGGAACAAACTGATTCTGGAGCGCACCTTCTTCAGAAATTATCAAAGGAGCCTCCTCCGCAGTCGACGTTCAGGGCCTCTCCGGGCGAGTTGGGGTTCCCCATCTGCCCGTCGTTCCTAACGACTCTCCCCAGAAAGTAAACTACCAACAGGAGTAGTAGTTTTGCGACGGCGTTACTGCGTGGAGGCACCCTCGCATTTCATTCTTCCGGCATGCGTTCTCAGAACCATGCAAACCCCGTGAAGCTTTTCCCACATGTACAGAGCCAGCCCGGACGTTGGGCGAGTATCTCAGTCCGGGGGCTAGCAAAGTCGTCAACGAGGGTATCAGTTTGATTGGGCCCCTTCATTCTCTCCCCCTTTCGGAGGGCCCTGGGGAGCATATTTCTTTGTGGTTTGACGCAATCGGAGGTATTATACTGTGTTAGGGGTGATCATACCGGTCCAACAGTCGCATCATGTGTCTCCAGATGTCCAGTTTATCCCCCCGGCGATAATGGGGGCCAGTCTTCCATAGGTGTCAAAAGGACTTTCCGAGATAGTCACACCAGTCTTTCCTGGTAGTCTTGTGGGCTAGCCACGTACAATAAGAATAAACTCACAGGGGCCAAGTACAGCGGGGATGGATCTACAGTCATCAGTAGAAATTATCCTCTTGCGACACACGTTTCGGCCCACGATTCCTAAACGTATTCGGAGGTGGGCCCACCTGAGTTCATGAAGCTCAGGGCTGCTTCCCCGCCGCACAGAATTACCGGATGGTGTTATACTTTCGGCCAGAGACAAGACGGACTTGGTGGTTCGAAGGAGGTACTGTGAAGATAAGAAAGCCGCCACGGCTGCGTAATAGAACAGTCCGCATGCTGGACGGACCTCTCCCGCGAGCGACAAAGCTTACTTTGGTTTACTGGACACGACACATGTTGGACTTTTATTAGCAGTTGGCAGAGGAACACTGGCAGACAATTTCGTACACGATGGGACTTTCGAAGGGGATGAGAAACTCTTTTTCCACTAGACCACCGGACCAGCTCACCGAGGCCCGTCCCCTACGTTGTTGCGCTGCGTCCAAAGCCAGCTGGAGCCCTTTCGGCCACCTCACCAAGTTTTTTGAGTGCCCGTTTCCGTTCATTACCGTCGCAATCCTAATTCTTTCACCACATTTGTAGAGCGAAGTGGAAACGAGGCCTCTCGCTCCCACTTCGACGGGAAAATACCCGCACTGTGTAAGCCTCGTTTTCTCTCCTCAAACCGGCTGCTAAATCACTTGTACTTTTCGAGCTTGTACAAGGTGATTCTCCTCCATACGCGCCTCAAACGGGCGACCGTCAAACTCAATCAGGATGAGTTGCCGTTTTGCGCGCTGAATGGAGAACGATGTCCGGTCGCAGGCCGGTTTTACGGATGCAACTCGGAGATACCGTTCATGTCTTGGCAGATCAACCGCCAGTAAGCCAGGTCCCTCGCAGAGTCTAGTACAGATGGAGCGAATGCGTTTTTGTTGACCTTACCGATTGGAACCTGCCCAGCCTTGAGGAAACGAATGGGGGCGATACTAGAACTGGCTCTGGCGTTAGCCCTCATTCTAGCCTGGTCGACAACGGCTGCTAACTCCTTTAGCACCTTGTTGTGGCGCCAGGTATATCGGCCTTGACCTAGGGCTTTCCTGCACGCGGACAGGACGTGCTCAAGAGTTTGTTTTGAAACATACTGAAGTATTATATGAAACATGACACAAGTAAGCAAAAGTAACAGTAAAGTAACAAGAGAAAGTATACAAAAACCATAAAACAAATGTTACAGTTGCAGACCGACCTGTTGAGCCTCATGTGTATGGCTTGTGTTCAGAAATGAATGCAATAACTGATCCCCTGTTTGGCTGTCTAACACACTCTGTGTTGAGGATGGTTCATTCAAATCTTCATCTTCACATTTCAGTCCATTCAACTGAGCTGTCCACACTTCCTTCCTGCAAGTCAAACATTCATTTTTTAAATGTAATAATGCCTGATGAGGCAAACAACAAGGCACACAACATAATGAGTTCTTGAAAGATAAGTAATTGTGAACAATTAGGCTACCTTCCATGCAAGATGGATTGTTCATTTCAAGATTATCCTCATTGCACGTCGAGCATACCCAAAGTGCTCAGATCTTCTCCTAAGTATGTTTCTTAATGTGTTTATGCTGATGACTCCTGTTCTGTATTGGTTGATGTAGGGACTGTGAGGTTTTGCATGGTTTTCACATCACGCTGCTCCAATTGGTAGACTAGACCTCGCAATCAAGTTAGAGAGAAATTATTATCTTCACTTTTGAGATCTTCAGCATGTGCTGCCTCGTGTATATCATTGATTATGTCCATTTTGCCCATACAAGCTATATTTCCTATGGTGCATTTGTCTGCAAGATCATCAGCCCACTTGTTGCCTTTCAACACTGGCATGTTCTGTGACAAATATGAATGTAATTAACTGGAGCGCTGCTGCTTGTAATGAATAATAGCACTCTCTTTGCATGAATCCGGCTTTGATCTTTTTTTTAAATTATATTTATAGGATCACTTAGAAAACATGCATGTGTGAATTCCTGTGTCTGTAGCCATTTTAGGGTCTTCGTCTCAGCCATGGGTTCCATTGTCAAGCTTCTGGTGGTGGCAGCAAAGGCTCTGCAGGCTTCTTTAATGATTTTTGCTTTTGTTCTTGTTGTGAACACCCTAGCACTTCATCTGCGACAAATTACAGAACCATCAGTGTATATAACAGCACAACCATCTGTGTTTATAAGAGCATCATGTTTGGATGTGTTTTCATATATCAGTGCTTTGACCTCTGAATCAACCATTGTAGGAGGTAAGTCACAACATTTTCTGTCTAAAGTAATGATCACCTTAATCAACCCCCGATATTCAATAGGTACAGGTATCCATTCCTTTCCTGCTTGAATGTCGTTGATATTATATACTGTTTTATGACTTTCTCTGCTCGGGCCAGCCATGACTGGCCTCGTTTAAATCTATTTCGATCTAAGTACAATCTCTGGTAATTTGTAGATATGCTTATGCTCTTCATAAACTAAGCCTGCTGGTAATATCTGGGAAATCAAGTCAGAATCTCATAGCATGCTGTGCCCTTGGTGCAGCCAAGTATAATGAGCAATGCTTCATTCTGAATTTTTTAAAACATTTTTTTTAATTAAGTGTAAGGAGTGCCACTGCATATTCCATATCAGAGAGGATCAATCCTCGGTAAAGGGAGATAAGGAGATTTTGCACACCACACATGGCGGCCACGACCTGTAATGCTGCTAAGCCCCTTCTAGCTTCGATGATTACATTATCAACATGGGTCTTGTAACTCAAACATCGATCAAACTGTATTCCAAAGTATTTTAAAAGATTTGTCCTAGCAATCTCACTGCCATCCATTAATAGCAGGAGTTTTTGTATATATTCTGTAATTATTTAATGAGAACCAAGTCACAGTGGCCTTTGTTGGAATAATTTGTGCTCCTGGAATTTCACGCCAATATTTGATATACATCCTAATTCATTTTGGAGATCATTTATTATTTTGCTTCTGCTGGTACCCTGACGATATGCCAGTATGTCATCAGCATATGTTAGTTCTTCCTATTTCTGTTGTTTGATTGCATGTCACACTGATGGTGCAAATATTGAAGAGTTCCGGAGATAGTATTGATCCCTATGGTAGACCTGGGTGTATAGTTTTCAGCTCAAAGACCCAGGTGCCACATTTGAATGCCACTTGTCTGTGGAACAAGCCTTGGTGGGAATTTGTAGCGCTCTAATCACGCAACATTTTCTTTGCAATTATTTTGTCCAAAAGCTTTCCAATGGTGTTCTGCATAGTGATTATTTATATAGCTGCTTGTGAGGGATGGTTCTCTGCCAGGTTTGGGCAATGGTACTAGAAAGCTTTGAAGCCAGGTTTCATTTACTGTGCCAGTCTTTATACTGTTGTATTCCATGAAAAGCATGGAAAGTTCTTCTGTTAACTCTGCAATGTCCTCACACTGGACCTGGTGCCGTGTTTTTTTTAAAAATTTTCTTACGGCAAATTTAATTTAATCTACAGTGAAATAGAAATCTTCAAGAGTGTAGTTTCGCCAGAACACTGTTCTTTGGCCCCATAATGAGAAGAGAGACATTGGAGAACATCGTGACAACTGGAAAGATCAGTGGAAAAAGGGGTAGAGGCAGACCAAAAGATGCTGGATGGGCTTAAACGATGGCAATTTCACCAATAGAGCTGTTTCAGGAAACCAGGGATGATGATCTGTGGAGATGCATGAGCGCCTAGGTCAGTTGGCAGGGCACATAATGATGATGATGATGATGATGTACTGTACCATTCATTGATTGTTGTAGTCCCCAGAAAACTTTCAATGATTTTTCATGAGCCACTTCTTCATAAATTCTTCCCATTTGGAGTTTTAACTTTGCAATGCTATGGTTTTAAAAAATGCTGTTGTTTCTTTCATTATTTTTCTAAGGCGTTAATGTGTCGACTGCCACTGATCCTTCTAGCGTGCTGCCAGACTTTTGACTGCCTGCCTTTTTTCTTTCCAGCAATTTTCAACCTCTGTATTCCACCATGGAGGCTGAGTATAAGACGTACTGCATTTGGAGATACGATAAACCTTGCACCTGATTCTGCTGGTGATGTCATCTTTGGTACTGTCGTACATTATATTTCTTTGCATTATATAATTTTTTACATTGCCTCTCTTAACTAAAACCACACATGGAAGGTGATCACTGTCGTGACAGCCCAGTACATCCAAGCAACATACAGATACCATAGCTTGTGTAGCTAATGTTAAATGAGTGACACTGCCTGTGTCCCCTGGGCAACTGGCTAATCCAGTATTCCTGTTATCATTGATACATAACAGTTCAGTGTTTACCAGAGTTTTTTTTTCCCAAGTTCTTCACTATGGGTTGTAGATGCTGTTTCCCCATTGTTTTCCTCTGGCATTAAAATAACTATAGAACATTACCTGTCCCATACTTTGTGTTATTTCATCCAAAAGACTCCATGTTAGGACATTAATTGTGCTGTTTCAGATGTACACATTGACCAGGGTGAATGTCTGAGGTCTTGAGTTTGTATGAAATGTGAGAAGTTGCATGTTTTTATTAAGCCACCTCGACATGTCTATCATAGTTGCCTCGATATTGGTCCTTACGAGTATGAGCTGGCCGTGATGGCTTCAGTTACCGAACACGGCAGATCCAGGCAGCCGTATATTTTCATCACCGAATCTGGTTTCTTGCAATGCCACAATATCAGCTGTGTAGATTAGATGTTCAAGCATGGGAGGTTGCTGCCTTACACTAGCGCAATTCCAGTATAAAATTCTGGTAAAGTTCAATCCATCGCCGAGTCTGGTTTCTTGCAATGCCACTATGTCAGCTATGTAGATTAGATGTTCAAGCACAGGAAGTCACTGCCTTACACTAGCGCAACTCCAGTATAAAATTCTGGTAAAGTTCTCTGATGTTTGAAATATCTTCATCTTTGCCCTGCACATCTCTTTCATTGTTTATCGCGACTGCGTTTTCCACATCCTCGCACCAGCGAGGATCCTGGAGAGATCACACACACATACAGAGTTGATTATAACATGTCGTAAATGATGTAGGCAGCGAAATATTTGCCGGTAAACACTGTATTATGAGACGAAATAGCCAACCATAGTGAAAGACGCGACCTACATTGACTTACATCTTCAAGATGGATACAATCATTTAAACAATTCTAAGAACGTATCTGTCTATCTACCACACATAAATACTGCATGTGACATTTTAACATCATTTCTTACTGTGTCATGGCAGGGATATACAGCTGCAGATGATGTGGATGCAAGTGCCTGCCAAGTATGTACTCCTTGACCTCCTTTCTAAAGAGCAACATGTCAGCAATCAGGTTGACAATGATCACCTCATCCGGCTCCACTCCACTGGGGTAAGTCAAACCTTTGGCAGTAATTACTGTATAGCCCAGCTGTTGAAGTACAGTCTCAAAGCCCTGATAAAAATATCTCTCAGATGTCAAGTAACAGTCACATTATCTTCATTTACATGGATATTACAACCAATTTAGAGACTATACAGACAAGACACAAATCTAAAGACAATCTTTAATGTTTTTCTGTGACAAACTGATTTACCACTATAGGTTTTTATAAAAGACCATTCTCATGGCTTTTGCACAATTGGTACAAAAGGGGCACTGTGGGAGAGATTGAGGCTTCAACACATAATATTCTAAAAGACAGCAGCAAAAACTGCTGAATACAACAATGTCTCTTCCTACATACACTTATCCATTACAGTTATTGCCAACTATGGAAATGGCCAAATTTATCAAATATTGAAATTTAACATTGGCAGTGCTTAACTTATATGACCTTTTTCTTTTCAAGTTCCAATTGCTAAGAGATCAATAATGCGAGTGATATGCATGCAGGCCCTTCTAGTTTCTCTAGGAAATGCTATGTGATTGTTACACTATCTGAGGACTGACACAGAGTAAAATACTGCCTCATTTCTGCTTTATTTATTGCAGAATAATGTTTTAAGGTTTACTCTGACCCTAGCATCACATGATGTGTGGTCAGTTGTTTCCTGTGGATCCCCAGCATCACATGATGTGTGGTCAGTTGTTTCCTGTGGATCCCCAGCATCACATGATGTGTGGTCAGTTGTTTCCTGTGGATCCCAACCATCCTATAATGTGACCTCCTACATTTGCATTTGGTCACAGCATACTAAAGACAGAGAAGGGCTTGGCTCAAAGGCTGTAGTTGCAGTCAAAGGTGACAAGAATTAAGTTTTACTTTTGTTCAGGACATGTGGGTGTAACAGAATATGAACAAACTGACAGGCTTATCAACAGGGCTTTTGTGCAAGGCAGACGAGCAATGGACCAGGTTCTATGAGAAGTAAGACAATTAAACAAGAAGTAATGACTGTTAATCTGGAAACTTGACAAGACTGCAAGATCAGAAAACAGTGTATTCAGGGTGCCAAGGAAGAAGAGCATTCCAACACAGAACTGGTGTCCTCAGCTGTTAATTAGAGGGATATATGGAGGAGGTAATCTAGGTGTAGTCACGATGATCTGTTGACTAGCTCAATCAATCAATGTTGAATGCTCCATTAAAAATTGACATCACAGCACTAGGAATACTCCCATTGGTGCTCCATCCCCCATCTTCAGCAGCTAGTCAAGTCCAATGGCACAAGTACCTAATGACTGTTTATCTGTCTGACCTTTCCCTTAAGTGTTGAGCATCAACCAGATCCCCTGGTAACTCCTTGCAGCCCCATTTTCCTCAGACAGTAATGATCTTTTTATGCTCCCAAAGGCCCCCATAACATCCAGCCTGTCATTCATCAGTTCAACACCAAATGGTACGGAACTGGCCAGTCTCTCTGCCTAATTTCCCTAAACACAGGCATAACCTGGAGAAAATATCCAAAGGGTGCTAACTACCCAAGACCTCTGAAGCGATGCTCGCTACCCTGCAGGGAGCATGCCTGTCTCTGCCTTTCTCAACATACTCTGTGAGTCTGTAACATTTGTTCTTCATCCATCACAAGAGATGAAGACAACTTTCCCTCCAAAGTAGCAATGTTCAATGATTATGAATACGAAGATGGCTGATTAGTCCAATATAAGCCCGTAAAGTTCCTGAACAGTACGGACAACAGGTGAAAGGTTCATTAAGTGTGGGATTAGTGATACAGTTGTTTCTAGTCAGCCTCCGTTTCTTTGCCTGCACAACCTCCTCTGCCTGGCAGGCTGATGAACCATGCCTTAGGGATGTATGACATCCAGAACGGTCTTGTGCAACAGCCTCCCACATCGCTGTGTTGATGTCAAAAGAATTGAAAGCAGTTCTGAGAGTGCCCGTATAGCACTTTTTCTGTTCTCCCTGGGACCTCTTCCCTTGCTGGAGCTCACCATAAAATATTTTCTTTGGGAGGCGATAGTCTGGCATGCGGGCTAGGTGACAAGCCCAATGAAGTTGATCATTCTTCAGTATCGTGTGGATGCTAGGCAGGTTTGCCCTATCAAGAACGAGTGTTCGGCATCCTATCTTTTTACTTGATTTTGAGCAGCTAAGACAAGTTATGAAACTGATTCAACTTTTTAGCATGGCACTGATATACAGTCCATGTTTTGCAAGCGAAGAGTAGTACTAAAAGAATTACAAATTACAGCTAAGTAAACCTTTAGCTTGGTCAGCAGGGAGATACCACTTCTATTCCAGACTCTGGTATAAAGTCTACTGAAACTGCTGCTGGCCTTTGAGATTCTAGCTTTGATCACATCGTTGATGTTGAATCTCTGAGTTAGGGTACTGCCAAGATAAGTGAATCTATCGCTACATTTAACTTTTGTTCGTTTACAGTGACAGTGGGATATACAATCAAAATTTTAACTCTTTGCTTGCTGCTGAAGATGGGGGACGGAGCGCTTATGGGAGTGTCCCGAGTGCTGTGATGTTGATTCTTAATTCAACATTCATAGCCAGAAACTAATACAGGCTTCAGAAAATCTATTGATGTGCTGCATACTGGCCTCACAGCTGGAATTTAGAGCACAGTCCTCATGTATGACGTGTGTACATCTGATTCTTATGCCAGTGGAAGGCAGCAGTGACTGATGCCACCTCCATTTCAATCAATCAATCTGTCGACTAACTAGCTATACTAGAGAAACCTTGCTTCCCTCTGACTACTTGTGTATTTAGCAAGTCAGAAAGTAATGCAATCAAGGTTCTGCATGGTATTATTTTTCTCTTTAGGATCTGCTGAGAAACTACAGTACCATGGCACTGAAAAGGTCCAGCCAAAATGATATAATGGTAAATATTATTACTTACACTCCCAGAATACAACAATTACAGCAATACAAGGAGGACAATATGAAGAAGGCAGTTCAAAGACAGTAGAATGAAATGTACAAACCTTCATGGGTTTGATCTTCTTCTGCACAATTGCATTGGTGAAGTGAACAACGTGCCACTGCTCCCTCCTCTGCTCAGTCTTTTTGATGAGATGCTGGGCAAACTTGACAATGACTGACAGGGCAGTTGGGATGTGTTTCAGGTCTTCCAGGCTCTGCAGATGTTTAGAAATTCACCAGACAGTTATCACCATGAATATGTAAATATAAGTCAATCTAAAAGTTCTGTGTGAAATAATTTTTAAAAATGTTGCAATCTTTACAGTCGAGTTGGCTGTGGTGCATCCACTACTGTCTTAAGGAATTCCAGTGAAATGTGACTAAAAATCTTAATGAAATGGGGAAGCAGAAAAATGTGCACAAAACAACACAAATAACGTTTCGGCCAGCAGCCTTTGTCAAACATGAAGTGAACTACACAAAGGTAACAAAGACTGGGGAAACTCGCAGGAAGCTAAAAATGGGGGTGACTGCAGTCAAGCTAATACAAATAATTCCAATGAAATGTGACTAAAAAGCTTCATGAAACGGAGAAGCAGAACAACATGCACAAAATATCACAAATAACGGCCGGCAGCTTTGTCAAACATAAAGTAAACTACACAAATGCAACAAAGAGGATCGTATTCGGATCTTTAAGGGCAACGTTTTTAAACAATGTGATGTGGAGTGAATGAAATAAAATAAAATAAACAAAGGCTAAAAAATATAGTTGTCAAAAATAAAAAGTAATATTGTTAATATATAATATAATAGTAGGAATAAAAGAAATATAAATGGTAATGATAAATAAATGATACTGATAAGAGACAGAAAAAAGTAATAATATGAAATAAAAAAAAAGAAAAGAATTAAAATTAAAAATGTGATAAAAGTAAAACTGTTTAGAGGAAGGTATGTCGGATATTGATGCCATCTGGACTAAGAACACCTAGGCTGTGGATGAGGCGATTTTAAAAAGCGAGTCTCCTAGTATGATCCTCAGAACAAGACTTTAAAGCTGTGACAGACATATCAGCCTGTTCTGTTGTATGGCAGTGAATCTTGGATTGTAAGCAAACAAATTAGGAAGAGTTTGGAAGCAAATGAGATGTGGTTCATAAGAAAAATGTTGCGAATACCTAGGACTGCCAGAATAACTAACAATGATTGCCTGGAAATGGTTAAAGAAAGTAGAACATTACAACAACGAGAAAGAGACAAAGTTGGTCATGTGTTGAGAAAAAGATCACTGAAAAATACTGTCACGACTGGAAAGATCACTTGTAGAAGAGGCGGAGGCAGACCAACAAAAAAAAAATGATGGTGGATGGCTTATGACAGTGGCATGGAGGAATATCATCGGTGGAATCGATCCAGAACACCGAGAACTGTGGAGAGGCATGAACGCCTACACAACCAGCTGGCAAGGCACTCAATGATATGATGATATATATATACTTAAGTTATAAATAAATTAATGATTAATGTTCAATGACTTTATTAAATAAAAAACAAATGCTAACAATTTCTTGAGATTCTAAGCTTCAGACATGCACAGGTTTTAATGTTTAGATATGATTCAATCATAACTTTGGTACCAACTTTGAAAAGTATTTTAAAACAAAGTGGCAAAATTATTGAAACTTATCATCTAGTACTAGACACTATTTCAATATGGAACTACTAGAAAGTCAAATATTAAAAATTTGATATTTTGAAAAATACATGTTTTATAACTCTCTCAATATGTTACAGAATCAAATTCCCACCTGATTATTAGAAGCCAAGAGTTCGTCAACTTGAAGAACAGCGTATTTGTCAGACAGTGGACAATTTAATTCTGTAAGCTGTTTAATGATTTCTGTACCGTCTTTGCCTTTCTGGATGGCATCAATGAGATGTGTACGACAATCTACAACCAATAACTTTAACTCATCATCATCGTTCATGCTGCTGCTGAACTCGGGTGCCGTGCGTGAGTTCCCAGTCAGGAGCGAACTCATCAAGCCAGCCATCTTGCCAATTATATTCTGCATATGTCTTCTAAAAACAGAAAAAAAAAAGAAAGAAGTAATATTTGATGTGAATGTACATAAATTTGTGTGAGTATGATCTTTCCTTTTTCTTAACGTTCACCAGTTGTAAACTTTAGCGAAAATTCATTTGACAGATCAGGCTTATTTGTGGTTCCTCACCCCTCACGGAGATGCAGTCCGACTTTGAAGGACACTCACTTAATTAGTCACCTTGTATGACATGTTTAATGAGTGGTCTTGAGGCAGGGCGTCCGCCTCGATTGCTGGAGGTCCCAAGCTTAGACCCCAGTGAAGGCTGGGATTTTTTCACTTGGACTTCTAGTAATTTCCCCTGGTATCTGGGTTGTAAAATCGGAGGCACGTGTGTACTGCCGCACACGAAAAGAATCCCTTGGCAGTTGAAAATTAAAAAGGGTAACATAACGGTGTTGCCCGGACAAAATTCAGATCTAAAAATCTCCCAACGTATTTCAGGATCCTTGCCAGTGATATAGAGTTTGTGCACTGGGCTGTGATTCTTGAAACTCAGGCTTGAGTTAGAAGTAGAAGGAAGCACTTATGGGTTACTACCCTTGTGGCATGATATTGATCCTTTGGTCAAACCATCTGAACCACGCTTGCTGGGGGCAGTGGGTCTATTCTTTTTCGCACAGAATGTGGCCCTGATGTAATTATGATAACTCTGTGAGTAATCTGTCTATATTCAGCAAGAGATTTGACATTTTCAGTCACACTGCTCGTGGAAGGGAGCAGTGCTGGTGCAATGGCTAGATGCTTGCCTGCCAGCCCTCAAGTCTTAAGTTCTAATCTGAATATGAAGATGGATTTTTATAATTTCTAGTTTGTCAATTACAATGAGCTTGTATGTAGACTCGAAACAAGATCTTCAGGCCATTAGCCAAGAGTCTACTACTGCCCTACTGTTGCTCATACGATAATCACAATAAAACAAGTAGTAAATAACACCACTTCAGACACCTTTGTTTTTGGTTTCAGACCCACTCGTACAAAAGCACATACATACAATTTATCAAGGGACAAAAGTATGGAGTATAATAGTCAGTTATATTTTTATAAATCCAGTGAATATGTCTGCTTTTCCTAAGAAATCAGAAACTACAGAAGGAGATCAAATGAAATAAATAACTTGAATCAGATCACACAAATTTACTGAGAATCATAAAATAAAATGTCAAGGAAAAAAACCCAGACAACATGGCTAGAGACACTGACTTTTTGGGGTTCTATTCAGGTTTCTCACTGCATCGTGTCTGGCGCGAGATTTCGCAGGAAATTTCCTATGACAATCCTTCAGTCTAGGGTGTTACGATCTGCCTTAATTTGGCGTGCACACGACTGGCTGCAACTAGTTAAGAAAGAAACACATTACACTGGAGGCTCCTCCTAGCTGAACATCACATTGGGAGCTCGTCCTTTATGAATATTACACTGGGAGCTCATCCTCTACGAATATTACACTGGGAGCTCGTCCTTTCTGAACATTACTACACTGAACAGTACAACAGAAATTACAGGAAATCACAGAAAAGTAGAGGCAGAAGTGGTGTTGTCGTAGACAAAGTAATACTTATGGATGACAGGACTGTCAAAACGGCCGTAGGGTGAGACTGAATATGTGTCACAAATGATGAGGTTTAATAGTCAAGAGGTATTATGTAAGACCAGGACATGCAGTCAAGGGGCATTAAGTAAATTCTGGACAGACAGAAGTTCATGCTCTTTTCAGTCTCCAGCCAACATTTGTGCCAAAGAAAATAACCAGCAGAACACTGCAAGTGAGCACTTGGTCAAGGATCACTCAACGTGCCAGAAAATTTACTCGTCTTATCTCGTGACAGAATAATCATCGCTGGAGAAGACATTTGAGACTGCTGAACTTTTCAACTTTGTGTTGGGTAATACGTGAAACAGAATTTCAGAAATGGCATTTTGTTGACTATCATATGACGTGGGATTTGTCATCAAATAAAAAGTCGGAAAGGACAGATGCAAATTTAGGAACAGAGATTCCTCCTTAAAAACACCATAGTGAGGGTACATTCAGCAGGTGTGTTTAAGATTTTCTAGTCAAGAGAAAGTCAAAACATGGTCAACAAGTGTTAAGCATCAGCGAGATCCCTTGGTAACTCCTCACAGGTAACTCCTTGCCACTCTGCAAGGAGCATACCTGTCTTCACCTTTCTCAACATGGTCTATAAGTAAGTTACAATCTTTTTTTTTTTTTTTTTTTTTTAAACGTATCCAGAAACCATGAGTTGTAAACCCTTTGGCTCGGTACTATGGATATCGCAACCCTTCGGCATTGATTCCATTATAGGTACCATTAATCTGGGAGAAATGTGGCTTTTCTGCCTACCCCCGGGAGTGAACCCGGACCACAAGGAGTTCGTCACCCGGCCGCCGCGAAAATCAGGTTTAACCAACTTCGCTAGAGAGCCGGGCATTATAAGTTACAATCATAACATGTGTGTACAGCTGATTCTCAAGCCAGTGGAGTGCAGCAGTGACTGCCTCCACCTCAGTTTTCAAACTAGACGTTATGATATGATATGCCAGGCTTTGTTGCACTAAGCAACGTCCATTCACTTTTGCTATGAACCCCCAAGCTCTTCGTCTGCCCTTCAACACAGAGCCACCTGTATAGATAATCACATCACTTGGACAGGAATTGTCATGAATCATTTGTTGAACTTGATTCTGCATTGCCAGCTGGCCAGTCCCTGCACTCACAACCTAAAGTGATAAGAACCCTACACAAGCCCGAAACTTGCTTGGAGACTTTGACCCACTCCTCAACTCGCACAAACTTATCAAGCCTGCACACAAGTCTGGTCAATACCTGGTCAATAGCTAGGCTACAGCCAGTTTGGGTCAGTGACAGCCAATATATCACAAACAAAACGCTACTACAGTGCAGAACTATACAGAATATTTGAATTGAACTCTGGGGTCGATGTCAATGTTGCATAAAAGTAAGAGTAATAATTGTTGACATGGTGCAAACAAGTAAAATAATTGTGGATGTGACAATAGTGCTATAAAGATATTCCTAATAAGACAGAACAACAACCTCAATGCATTCCTCAACAATGCAAAAGTCCAAAATACTGCATCTCAGTCACTTAACCACTAGTGTTTATTTTCCCCCTTATTCCGAATATCTTCAGTATGCAGCTCACCCGATATTTCTGAGTCCGAGAAACTTAAGAATTTGTTATTGTTATTAGATTCACTTTACGCTTGCTAGCTTCTAGGAGGCCCGAATATAAAAACATTTGATTAAAAAACAATTAGGGGCTTTTGTGTGTAAACAAAATGGCTTTTTAAGGCCATTTTGACACCATAATTTTCCAATAGCGTTAAAATCCTAATGAGATCATGGGTCGCAGTACAAGACATACAATGCATTTCTTTTATGGCCCTGGGAAACGTTTTCCATTTTTCACTCTGTCCATGTTTACTGATTACGTCTTATACATATTTCATAGAAAAAAATGTAAATAAATAAACGTTTTTCTTATTTTTTTTTTTTTAATTTATTAGCTATCTGTGTCAAATATTTTGGTTTAAAAAACTTTTTATTGGTAAGGGATTTCCTGAGTTTGTGACCATTTTTTTTAAAAACATTTCCAAGGTGAAAGGATTAGGTTAAATGTTAAAGAAAGCCACAACTGAGAAAAATATGAGCAAACATTTGAGTTATACTGTCTTTAAAGATAGCCCTATAAGAGATTACAATATATTTTGAGACAGGGCCACACACAGTCAAACACTAATTTCTAATATACCTTATACAGTGAGCAGTACTACTGCAGCAATGGCTTGTTTTCTCAATTGGCTGGATATTCCAGTAGCAAAATGAACAGATTTTTACTTGACTCTCAGACTGGTCTCATCTTGCAGTAACTGGAACACAATAAAACAACACATTATCAGACAGTCTTGTCTTAGAGGATTGCTATTTTCTCCCGCTGTGGTCACTGGTTTTGCATTTTCAGTGCAACAAAGTTTATATTAAAATGTTAGCAGGATTCAGTATGCAGTATATCTGGGTACAATTGTAACATCAGACGGAAGAAATGTGTCAGAAATTAGGAGCAGAATAGGCCAGGCTAAGGTTGCATTTCACAGAATGAAGAACAGCTTGTGCAACCGGTCCTTCTCTTTGGATATCCGAAAGAGAGTACTAAAATGTTATGTAGAACCTATATTGCTGTATGGTAGTGAATCATGGAATGTGAATGTACAAATTAGAAAGACCTTGGAGGTGACAGAATTGTGGTTTTTCAGACGTATGTTTAGAATCTCTTGGACTGCTAGAGTAACTAACGAGGATTGCCTGAAGGAAGCTAATGAAAGCAGATCCATATATACAGCTATAAGGAACAGACAAGCACTGTTCTTTGGTCATGTGATGAGAGAATGCTGTAACGACTAGGAAGATCAATGGCAGAAGATGGAGAGGCAGACCAAGAGAGAGGTTGATGGATGAACTGTGATGGTGGCATGTTTTTTTGCTTCAAATCCACAAGACAGACCTTTGACTCACTTCTACATTTTAATTATTAAATTATTTTATGCTAGTAATTTAGTTGCAGGAAGTAATTTTATTTCTACAAAGAACTGAAATATTTATTTAGGTTTTTATTTTATAATCTGATCTGATTTAAAACTTTTCCCATATGTCTGCTGTGGTGTGCCCTTCACACCCGTCTTTTTCACATTTTCTGAACTTTCTGTAATTAAACTAAAATTCTTACTAAATTAGCAATGTTATGGGAGTTATTTTTTTTTAAATCCAGAAACAATGTAGGATTTTTTTTCATGTATATGTCATTTTCTAGGGTAAATAGAATTTTCTGTTGATATTTTTACCTGATCACTCCCAGATACTGATAATAAATTTCAGCCATCTTGACACCATTTCTCAGATTTTGTTAGTAATTAACTTAAAATCCTTACTAAATTAGTAATTTTGTGTGAGCTATTTTTTTTAAAACCCACAACCACTGTAGTATTTTTTCATGCATCTGTCATTATTTAGTTCACAGAATTTTCTGTTGGAGATATTGTTACCTAATCCTAATCAACACCAGTCTTAGATCACAAAAGTCACCCATTAGGCCACTTTGGAAGAGCATTTTTAGTAATTATGTTTAAACGCACATTTAAATACTACTGTTTTATTAGTTATATGTTTAAAAACTACAGCAATAATAAATTAGCAACACACAAATAATACATACTCACCCACAAAAGAGCAGCTAATCAATAGGTGTGCACAGTGGCAACGTACATCCAAGTTTGAATTTTAGTCATATTTATATGGTGCATAAATTCTGATTACTATAAGTTAGATAGAATCTAAAATGTTTACCACACTTTACACAGTGCTTCTTTAAAATATTTACAAAGTTAAAACTGGACTATAGAGTAAAAGCAGAACATGCAGTGGCTAAGTTGATTAGCCGTTTGCCTCATGAGGCTCATGGCTGGCTGAGAATTGTTGCTAGAGCATGGAGGTTGTGCATTGTTCTCGAAAGTTGGCTAGCCATTGTGTAGTGATAGACTGAGCCATGTGAGGTAAAACCTAGTGCAATTAAGTAGATACTTTTTACTTTAAACCTCTTTTAATCATTAATTCAGATAGTGCTTACCTTAAACTAGTGAGCTGCTGGCCATTTTTATATGTTAATTAAGCCTGTATGCATAATATGTATCTGAGATATGCATGTACAGATAGATTTCACTGCCCCGATTACAATGATATAGTGCTGCTCAGGGATTAGTTAAGAATCTAAATAGTCGTTGACGTAAAATGCAAAAATTTAGTAATTTCAACTCTTAATTTTACTGTGACGCAGCTTGGAATCCATCTTTTGTCAAATCCACTATAATTTGGGCTCTCCTCCGAACTTCTACCCCCGCATTATAGCGGCCTGAAATATCCGTTCAGGGCTCAGTTCTATTAAAAATATGCCGGCTCTGTATAACAAAACAAATGCTCTAACAGGGTGTCAGCAATGTGTTACTTGCAGACTTGTTTCTGATTACCTGACAATTCTAAGAGACGCAACACTGCAGACGATAATAGCAACCTTTGACACTTTCTATTGACGGACTTTCTGCCGACGAACAAATTGCGGCAAATCTAGGATCAGTTCGGAAAAACAAAACAAATGCTCTAACAGGGTCTCCGCGAAATGTTACTTGCGGACCTGTTTCTGTGACTATGCCTCACGCGCGGCGCGGATAGGGGTTAAACTAGATGGCTGGGACTCACAAGCAGTAGCTACCGCATCTCCTGCAACTTCCTCCAATTACTTTGCTCGTGAGTCCCAGGCACCTAGTTTAGCCCCCCTCCCCCCCATCTGTGCCGCGCGTAGCGGCGCGGGGATATGCTCGGCGGTGAGTTTAATCACGTTTTGCGCATGCTAACAAGTCTGACATCTACTGCTGCTAAATCTTCAATCGGAAGAACAGTATTGCTAATCTGCGTGGGAGCGCGTGGTCTACCCGCCATATCGCTTTCATCATCTGTAATGTCTCAAAATTGTCAACAGTCGCTTTTATCGTCTGCAATGTTGTGTCTCTTGAAATTGTCAAGTAATCCTAGTTTTGCCGTGATTTGTTCCTTGGCAGAAAGTCCGCATTTTTTTATTGGACTGAGCCCCGAACGGATATTTCAGGCCGTCATAATGCGGGGGTAGAAGTTCGGAGAGCCATAATTTGTCTATGGAGGTATCCCCCGCTAAAATGTGAGTATCTCTGCTTAGAATTGACCTACAGGCTCCAATGAGGTATCGTTGAACATGATATTTTAATCTCTATCCAGCTGTGATAGTTTCATGAGGGGGGGGGGGGGACTTAACTAGCATCCCTATTTTTAGAATACACTTATTAGCACACAAATAATACAAAATTATCTATGGATATGAAGTAAATAGGGGTATCATTCATTCAACAAAGTGCTTAGAGTACATAATGAACGAATAATAATAAAGTATAATGGTATAAAGTAACTTAGTAAGCAGACAGAACAGCGAGACAATTTCCACCCACAAACAACAATTGAGGAAGTGAAGAAGGAGTACAAGAAAGTTAAGTATGATGATGTATTGTATCCACCGGCTTTGATAAAATGGCATCTAGTATCTAGACTTTCGTGTACCTAATATATAAAAGGTCAATTACCGCATTATCTTTAAATACAGTTCAGGTGACTCATCCTGGTTGGCGGTCCAAGAAGAAAGTTTTCTAGGCCATTTTGTCGTACTTAAAAAAAGTCACTGAAAATTCGATATACACAACGATTGTTTAAACTAATACTAATAGTAATAGATACGATCTATGTACTGGCATCACCGCGGCAGTACGTTTCTCACTGCGTAATTAGGGAAATCGTTATTTAGCAGTCCTGCGGGAAGTCTAGTCCTGTGAGAATGTATTTTTGTAACAGTCGAATGAAGTCACAACGGGAGACCTGGCTTCTACATTTATCGTTCGGGAATTCTAGGAAACCGATGAAACCAGGGCCCACAACTGTCGACATGTTCCGTTGTCAGTGCACAATAATGAATAAGTTTTAATCAGGCCCCAAACAAATTGGCCCAGTCAGTGTTAATTTTTAATACTATAACAGACAGTGAAGATTAGTTGACATGTATCACTTACTAATCCAAACTTTATATGCCAAAGATTTTTCAGGGATTTCCTGCTCCTAGTCCTGTTTACCCGTCTTTATGCTGTCACTTACCTCTTGTCTAAACCGGAAATGCATTTTTTAAGTGTTTAAAAGAGAACTCGTAAACTATAAACTTGACAAGTAGGTCAGCAATACCAAAATTAAAGCTAAAAAAAAAATAGGAAAAAAAAAAGGAGGGGGGGGGGCGCCACAAAGGGTTTTACTGAAAAGCTTTCAACAAAAATAATAAAAAAACAGCCGCATTACAAAATGAGGAAGTATGGTGAAAATTGAATACAAGACAACTATGGTCGTCGGAACCTGGTGGATAAGCATTCCCCCCCCCTCTCATACTTTAGGAGACTATCCTCCGAATTACGGTCGGTAAAGATGGCGGCCGCAAAATATCCTTTCGAGCCAGTCACGTGACCTCATCTGCGGTTCTCCGGCGGTTTTCCGGCGACTACCGCTACTGCCGGGAGTCCCAAACGCCGCTCACGCGGCGTGGATTGGGGCTAAACTAGATGGCTAGGACTCACAAGCAAAGCTTCGGGAGATGCGGAAGCTGCTGCTCGTGGGTCCTAGCCATCTAGTTTAGCCCCAATCCACGCCGCTTTAGCGACGTGGGTGACTCGGGGCGGTGGCGGTAGTCGCCGGAAAACCGCCGAAGAAACGCAAATTAAGTCGCCAGAGAACCGCAAATTAGGTCACGTGACTGTGGCTCGAAAGGATATTTTGCGGCCGCCATCTATACCGACCGTTATTCAGAGGATAGCCCTTTAGGATAACTGAACCCCACCCCTAATAATTTTGTAATGTGACTAAGAGACCTAAAATTAGTAACAATAATAATATGTTTTATACCATAATTGTACATATAAAATAATATACATGGAACCATGTCCCACCCACCCCCACCCCCTCCCTTTTTCACGCAGCCCAGTAATTTACAATGAGCGGCTCCCTTTCCCTACCATTTATAGACGTTCTCTTTTCAAGCATTTTTGTACATTTGATATTATTTTACATATAATTTTTTTTCCATCAGCACATACTTATAGTATTTATAATAACAATTATTGTTATTATTTTTGTGCACTTGAACAAGGCGTAACCCCTGGAGGTCTTACCCGTCCACCCCCCCCCCTTCCCTCCCCTTCTCCACAATTGTCAGTGGGTCTCAAATTATTTAAGTATTGTTTAATAGTGCAATAATAATATGCTTTTTATTGTAACTATTATTATACATTTAAACAAGACTTAAACACCCTCCATCACCCTAAATTATTATCGGCAAATGGGGTTTAAGTCTATCCCTATGTTTTCCATGTGGTGGTGTGCGTAACTATATTTCAGTTTTATTTTCTGATTTGATTTGGTTTGATTTGATTCAAGAACCGACATTACAGCACTCGGGGCATTCCCATAAGCGCTCCGTCCCCATCTTCAGCAACCAGAGAAATATTTTCTGACATATTTCGGTGTACTCAGTAACACGCGTACCATAGAATTTATATCGACAATGAGATAGATTATTTTTTTTACATGAATGCGTTAAAATAAAATACAGATAGCATATATTACATTTTGTTGCTGTTGGTTTTGTGTTGTATTATCTCTTGGTGTGGTTTCTGCTTTATATGCAACGTATAGGGACACATGGTAAAGAAAGAGGGAAAGGACACTAAAGCCATCATCATCATCATGTGCCCTGCCAACTGGCATAGGCGCTCATGCGTCTCTACAGATCACGATCCCTGGTTGCTGGAACAGCTTTCTTAATGATATCCCTTAATGCCATCGTTTTAGCCCATACAGCATCTCTCTTGGTCTGTCTCTACCCCCTTTTCCACTGATCTTTCCAGTTGTCACGATCTTCTCCAATGTCTCCCTTCTCATTGTGTGGCCAAAGAACAATGTTTGTCTCGTTCGTATTGTTGTATATAGAGAATTACTTTAATTAGCTTCTTTCAAGCTAAAGTAACCACATTAAATCAAGAATACGCTAGCAGTATCCACCCACGTGAAATAAAATCTAAGCAAGCAAAATGACAGGAAGTACACGGTACTAAACTTTTTAAAAAAATGTAAAACGTTCTGTTTTGCGTATTGCCAGGTCTGGTAAAGATTTGCCACCATGACTTCCTATGATTTTTAAAAACCCCTGAAACCCACAGATGGGTTTGGAGGAAATCAGTCGCTGCCATTGATTTGGCACCATCAGCTACCGCCTTCTCTAACAAATGGAGTCGGCCGTGCATCAGCATAGTCACTCTGATGGCTTCTGTGTGGGACAAAATCCCCTGGTGCTGTGATGTCAAGTCTTTACCCATCGGTACAATTAACGAATCTCACCCCATCTCACTCGGCTGCGTTATTTAATATTCGTTATCAATGCTGTTCCATGTTCTAGGAGTGTCAGATGCTGCTTGTTTTGAATGTTTTAAGCACATCAACAACCGACGACAGCCATCGCCAACGAAGCTGCAAAAACATCAATGATTTGTCACTTACGAACCGACGCGCCTTCGATTCTTCTAACTGAATTACTACTTTATTGTACACAGGCGCCTGCGACGCCTGAGCTACTCACAACAACACATTCGGGAAACGATAGTCGTTCACAGAAACGACAATTGTGACTAAAAAGCTGCGCAGTTTCATCTGGGAGACAGTGTCACAACTGCGTCGAACGAACGCAAACCAGTTTTCGCCATGGTGTGTGTAGACGGGAAAGGACAGCCTCTCATAACACCCCTAGAACATAAGAAAACCAATTGGGAACGACCATGAAATCTTGCGCCCGAGCGAGATGTTGTGAAATCAGCGATTAGTGCCTACCCCCAGTCCATAAAACTAATAATCTATCCATCCAGCCACACATCATCCATCTATCCTTACAGTTAATGTTTTTTTTTTTTAAATTACCGTATATTTTCTCAGCTTCATCACACCATTTCAATGATTGGGTTTAACTTAACAATTCGCGCGTCCAGCTGTTTTATCAAATACAACAGAAACGGTAGATTCATTGTGTTCATTAAATAGGTGCTACCGTTGTGACTATTAAAAATATCCCGGTAACGGCCAATTGTAAGGTGTGCATGTAACGGCTGTAATCATCGTCTACACTTTCCATTGCCCCAAAATATGTTTTATTTACTATTATTATTACTGTTTACTATTTATTACAAAGGCACCACATTGTTAACGCATCAAGCAAGATTACACGACTCCTGCAGAAACGGTGCGCGTGAAAGCTAACAGATACTAAAACTAGATAGCTGGCACATATACTCTCAATAGTGATACGAGGAGGAGGTGATACCCTCTCCAGTGTAATCGTTACTTGTGAACGCTTAGACGTGTGAACTGGTCAAAACTTCGCCACAGTGTGTCACGAGGAGCAGTTTCATAAGACTGGAGTGGGACCTGCTACCCTGTTCTGTAATACCTATAGTTGCAACATCAACCAACCATGACCAGCTGTAAGGAAAAATGCCTATTCCAGAATGACTCTAAGATTCGCCAAAATAAGATGAGAGAGCACTGATAGAATCAGAAGCGTCCAGCTTCTGAAAAAAAGTAACCACAAAAACAACAACAATACACAGAAAATATAAAGGTCTTGTAGTGTTACAAACCACAAGATAAGGCAGACAAGGAAGAATTGTACATGACATTTCAAAGTACAATTGGTAACGATATAAACTTTAATATATATGAGGATGGCAACATATGATCAGAACAAACATGTTATGAGGAGACGGGTTTAACAAATATGAACTCAGAGCAACAAACCATGTCTATTCACCTATCACCATCACAGATGCCGTGAAGCAATACTCACAACTGTAAAGAACAAGACACGGAGGCGAAGAATTAGCCGATGATGGATGAAGAAAGGGATCAGGAAAATAAGACACTCGTTGAAATTATAAATGTCTCGAGCAGTCTATCTTTTTACGGTTCCATTTGAGAAGATAATAAAGTCGGTTAGTTCCACGATAGTACCCCAGGAGACCGCCCATATACACACTATCACACTTCTGATTGGTAGTTCCTGACCGCGTGTCCTTCGCACACTGCTACGGGGGTGTTCCGTAATGCCGTTTACATCGCTTGTTGTATATTTAAGCACGCCAACGCTTTTAACACTACAAAAAACGTGGAGAAACTGGGTCTAACACACAACTCCCCTAGAGAGGGCTGCAACGTATGTGACAGGCATTCTCTTTCTGGGAAGAGAAACGTAAAAGCAAGACAAGACAGAGAGCAAACAACATAGCGGTACACCCGTAACCCCCCGGAAAGCAGACCAGTCCAGAATAAAGTTATCAATGGAACGTGATCTACTTTCTCTGGGGAGACTGACTTCGAACTAAATGACAAGTCTAACAAACTTGTGAATGAAAAGCGACTTAGTGCGTACATGGGCGAGGTTAACTCTGTTTGGGGAGATTTTCGCTACATTCACCAATGCGGTTTTTCGTTACATTCACCAGCTGTAAACTCTGGCGAAAAGTTATGGTTGTTCATCCACTTCTGGACAGCAGCCCTGTTCCAGAACCTGAGTGTTGCGCGTGCATCCGTTTTACAGATCTGACTCATTTGTGTGCAGACTGCTGGTTCCTTGCCTCTCAGGCAGATGTACTCCGACTTTGAAGGAAGCTCCCAATTAATCGACTCTTACGACATGCTTTTGGGTAGGCAGTGGGTCTATTCTTGTTTTCCCTATAATAGGGTCCCGGAACCCACACGGGAAACCTATTCGAGCAGGTGAACAGTAACTTATCTGGATTGTCTCTTCTCTCATCCTATCTAGGTGTTTTTTTTTAATGGCGTCAGATTATAAGAGCCATCTTTTATAGTTATACTAGTTGTACCCGGCCACGCGTTGCTGTGGCATAGTTTGGCTAAATGGAAAATAAAAAAAAGTAGTAATCGCACATGTCTAATATGGTTACTGTCGCAATCATTGTCTGTGCACATACAGAGATAGTCTTCGATGCCCCCCCCCCTTTTTTCCCAAATCCACATACTACTCCCTCCTTCATCAAAGGCTTTTGAAAAAGAAAGACAATAGATATAGCACGTGTCTTATATAGTTAATGTCGCAATCATTCTCTGCACAGATATAGAGAGTCTGGTTTGGCACTTTAGTACACGCAACATACAATTGTGTCTTTATATTAGTGGTCGTTTAAATGGTATTATTAGCACAGTAAAGAACAAAATGGTTATTTGGTTATCACATGCTAAAGCTGTATTTGTAAATAACCAAGTAGGTCGTTTAAAAAAAATGAGAATAGCGGAGGTAGCGTTAGTAAAATATAAACAAATTAGGAAATAAACACTTTAAAATTAAGTTAACAATTTCTGTCATCACCACCTCCCCTCCCCCATCCACGAATACTGCTCTCTCCCACATCGAAGGATTTGAAAGACATCACCCGACGATATTTTTTGTAACTTACCTTGATACCCCTGTCCATCCGGACTAAAATAGGGAGCAAGAATTGTAATGAGTAGTGAATGTGGCTAGTGTAATATTTACCACACTATCCTTCAAGTACCAGTACAACAACTACTACCACCACCACCACAATAACTAAAATAATGTCACTGCTATCTGTTTTAACGTCAGAGAAGACATGGAGTCGTGAGCCAGAGGTTTTGGCCCCGCAAGGTTAATGCTGTCACAACGGACTGGTAAGGTTAGGATGTGTAATTTCGCTCCCTGACAGAAAAATGCCATCATCTTCCTGTCGGTCTCCGGCATGATAGCACTACGGTGTAACCGCCCAACCACAACAACTACTGCTGCTGCTACTTTGAGTTGGTAAGGCAGTTACTGTGACTTAAAGCTCTCTCAGTTAACAGTTTATGCTACCCCTCCCTCTCCCTCCTCCCAATTCAGCGACTACTCTTTTCTTCATCAAAGTAGTTTGAAGGAAAAAAAAAGTGAAATGCAACGAAAACAGGAAAAATACACCATAATTACGAAATGAACTCTATGACAAACAACACAACCTAATTCCAACGCAATATCAGAAGAAATCATTAAATCAAAATGATAATAAATGGAAATCTTTTAAAATTCAGCGTAACCATGCAATTGGAAAGTTTGAAATGAAATCATAAGTATGCGAAATGGTCAAATTTAATTATCAACTGGTTTACTCACATACCTGTACTTTTTAAAAGTATTTATGGCCACATGGCTAGTTCTGTCGCCACGACAGTGTAGGTCTGGGTTTTATTTTGCCCCCCGCCCCGGGTTAAAAAAAAAACAGACATACTGGGGATTCGAACCCTAGGCCCCCGCACGGAAACCCAGTGTACTTAGCAGTCAGCCAGCCAACCACTTCGTCTAATCAACGAAAAAAGAACAAAAGTATGCAAGATGTGTGTCCCGATTCTAACACAACTCTAAACCGCAGGCAATTGTTTTCTCATAAACAGATATCCCAGATATAAACTTTAAGTATTATTGAAACGGCACAATAATAGAAATCCTACGTGTCTAACACGGTAAATGTCCCAATCATTGTCTGCGCAGACATAGTCTTTGATCGCCCCCCCCCCACTCCCACTTTCTCAAATCCACCGACTACTCTCAAACTCATCGAAGGTTGTTTGAAAAGAAAAATAATAGAAACCGTGTCTAATATGGTTAACGTCGCAATCAGCGATATAGAGATAATTTGGTTTGTTGCATCACGCCGGCGAATGGTTGATAAATGGAGCGTCCCGACTGCGCATGCGCATTTACGAACGTGTCTTTCATCGAATGTCACTAAAATTGAAATATTAGTTTCGATAATTTTCCTAACAAATGTAGTCACCTGTCTCTAACAATACCAAGTATAATTTCAAACCATGACGGGTAAAACTCCGGTATCAAAACAAACCTATCCTGAAAATTTCAGCTAAATCTGTTCAGTAGTTTCCGAGTCTATAGATCATAAACAAACACACACAAACATTGATTTGTATATATATATATATATATATATATATATATATATATATATATATATATATATATATATATATATAGATGCTAAGAAATTAAACTTTGGCATATGTTACATAAGATGTAACTGCTCATCATTGGCGCCTTTCCGTCTTTCCAGACGATAGTGTTATATTGCGCTAAAAGGAAGCATGAGACTCAGAGCCCGTGGCGATATCGAGTGTGACTAGCAAGACCCGCCCGTGTCAAGAAAAGTCTTCCACAATGATAGCATTGGATTTCAGGACCATTGTTAACAACATTTGTGTTTAATCAGTTTCTTTTCAGGCGCTCAGCTCTCATCCTTTCTGCAATCATTTCTTTCTTCATTCTCATTCCCTTCCTGATATGCCCTTCCCACATAACACGGTCTATGGCATTTTGTTCCCATGAGTCCACCTCAATACCTGTATCATTCATGTCCCGCTTGCACACATCTTTTTAACGTAGTAGAGGTCGGCCTCGACATCTTTTTCTTGTCTTTAATTCACCATAAAGGATGTCCTTAGGGACTCTCCCATCCTCCATTCTCCAGATGTGACCCAGCACTGAGCCTTCTTAGACTGAGCATGGAAAAGACTGTTGTAGTACCTGCTCTTTCCAGTATACCTCAGTGTTTGTACACGCTGAGATGAAACGCACTGAATACACATTTTGACCATGGTCCTGAAATCCAGACATTTTAACGCGGATGGGTCTTGCTATTCACACTCGCCATCACCATGGATTATGGGTCCCATGCCTCCCCAGAGCGCAGTATAACGCTGTCGCCTGGAAAGACAGAGAGGCGCCAATATAATATGTAGACCAGGGGTGAAGAGAGAGAAAATGGGAGTCTTTTCTAGGAAGATATGTAGTTCGGCAATCAATACTATGTTCGCATGTTCAGCCGAAAGTCTTATGTTCAAATCCGCATGGGACGGATTTGAAAAAGTGGAAAAGAGGGCATTTTGGCACAGCCCAAAATTGGTGCACGGAAATGCCGAGGAAGATCAATGCGACTGGCGTGGTGAATATTTACGACCCATTTAGCACCGACTGGTATGTAAAAATATGCGATGAATTCCCGACGTGAAACTGCCAAATAAAGGGTCCTTTACGTTTAGTGTTATTGTAGCGTGTAACCAGAACTGATATATGGCTACCATAGGGGACCGGAAGCTGGGGGCTCCTGGTACCGCCACTCCTCCCGCTTTTCACACACACACACACACACACACACACACACACACACACACACACACACACACACACACACACACACACACACACACACCACACCCACATATACATTATTGATAATGTTAGGGTTGACTTATGCCTCTTATGTGTAGAAGTGTTTTTAAAAAATGTTTCTTTATGCATTACAAGTTGCCTTTGTTATATTTATTTGCCAGTCGGTACATTACTACTACTACTACTACTGCTGCTGCTGCTGCTGCTGCTGCTGCTGCTGCTGCTGCTGCTGCTGCTGCTGCTGCTGCTGCTACTACTACTACTACTACTACTACTACTACTACTACTACTGCTTCTACTACTGCTCCTACTGCTGTTGCTGCTACTACTACTATTACAGCTACTACTACTGATGCTGCTGGGCTACTACTACTGCTGCAATTATTATTAAGCACATAAACATGGCTTAAACCCATTGACGACCCTCATAAAAAATAAAGGGGCTAAGCACCCTCCAGCCAAATGTTTTCTTGTTGCGGCGGGCCTCACCAGATTGGGGTTATCTGCCTACCCGTTAGATGACTGCAGGCTACATGTCGCTTGGTAGCCTCGTCACTGTGACCGCAATTTTAACTTCCTGGAAGGTTGAACCGGGTATCTGGAATTTGTTCTATTGGTTTGCCATCCAGGAAGCGACTCAGAGTGGCAAGGCTGTTTTAACCTAATCGTTCTCAAGCAGCAGTTGGATGGGGTGGGGGTAGGTGTGGTTTTTTTTTGGGGGGGGGGGGGGTGGGGGGGGTTGAAGGGGGAGAACAGACAGAGAGACTAATGGATGGATGGGCAGTGCGGAGAACAGTTAAAACATACTCCTGAGTTTGGCGTGCAAGTGAGCTGGATGTCTAGTATAACTTGGAGAAGCGGTTTAACTAAGATAGTGAGACTTGATCTCCTAACATTATAGATATTCTTTTTTTTCTTTGGAGGAGTGAAAGTAAACTGTTGCTGCGAGTTTTAACTTTTAGACTGATATGCCTGAGCTACCATTTAACAGTAGATGGTACTGCTATTCCTGTCAGGGAATTATGACATTCAACACCGTACCAAAGTCTTCGAGCGGAGAAGTGCACACAAGACCAGGAAATTCAACCTGAAAATCGTATTTGAGCAGGGCAGACTTGGTCAATCGCCTTGGTTGGCAGCTGGTCTAGGTAGCAGGGCAGACCTGGTCAGTCGCCTTGGTTGGCAGCTGGTCTAGGTAGCAGGGCAGTCCTTGTCAATCGCCTTGGTTGGCAGCTGGTCTAGGTAGCAGGGCAGACCTGGTCAGTCGCCTTGGTTGGCAGCTGGTCTATGTAACAGGGCAGACCTGGTCAGTCGCCTTGGTTGGCAGCTGGTCTATGTAACAGGGCAGACCTGGTTAATCGCCTTGGTTGGCAGCTGGTCTATGTAACAGGGCAGACCTGGTCAGTCGCCTTGGTTGGCAGCTGGTCTAGGTAGCAGGGCAGTCCTTGTCAATCGCCTTGGTGAGCAGCTGGTCTAGGTAGCAGGGCAGACCTGGTCAGTCGCCTTGGTTGGCAGCTGGTCTAGGTAGCAGGGCAGTCCTTGTCAATCGCCTTGGTTGGCAGCTGGTCTAGGTAGCAGGGCAGTCCTTGTCAATCGCCTTGGTTGGCAGCTGGTCTAGGTAGCAGGGCAGTCCTTGTCAATCGCCTTGGTGAGCAGCTGGTCTAGGTAGCAGGGCAGTCCTTGTCAATCGCCTTGGTTGGCAGCTGGTCTAGGTAGCAGGGCAGCCCTTGTCAATCGCCTTGGTGAGCAGCTGGTCTAGGTAGCAGGGCAGACCTGGTCAGTCGCCTTGGTTGGCAGATGGTCTAGGTAGCAGGGCAGTCCTTGTCAATCGCCTTGGTGAGCAGCTGGTCTAGGTAGCAGGGCAGACCTGGTCAGTCGCCTTGGTTGGCACCTAGTCTAGGTAGCAGGGCAGACCTGGTCAGTCGCCTTGGTTGGCAGCTGGTCTATGTAACAGGGCAGACCTGGTCAGTCGCCTTGGTTGGCAGCTGGTCTATGTAACAGGGCAGACCTGGTCAATCGCCTTGGTGAGCAGCTGGTCTAGGCAGCAGGGCAGACCTAGTCAGTCGCCTTGGTTGGCAGCTGGTCTATGTAACAGGGCAGACCTGGTCAATCGCCTTGGTTGGCAGCTGGTCTATGTAACAGGGCAGACCTGGTCAGTCGCCTTGGTTGGCAGCTGGTCTAGGCAGCAGGGCAGACCTGGTCAGTCGCCTTGGTTGGCACCTAGTCTAGGCAGCAGGGCAGACCTGGTCAATCGCCTTGGTTGGCACCTAGTCTAGGCAGCAGGGCAGACCTGGTCAGTCGCCTTGGTTGGCAGCTGGTCTAGGCAGCAGGGCAGACCTGGTCAATCGCCTTGGTTAGGATAAGAGTACATCACGTGTTGTGGTCGTACAGAAGTGTTGTTTGTTATGGTATACTGGCTCGATGAAAATGCGCTGGTGACAAATTCCATTGAACATCTCTGCTAAAATTCGTTCATAGGAAACTATCACTTGCAAAAGCAAATAAAAACAAAAGAGTAGAAATACACCGTGACTAAAGAAACAAAATAAACATACGAACGACATCGAATGACATGAAGAGAGGATGTCGGACTGCTTAATACAAAGATCGAAGGAACTTCAACTGACTGACTGACTTTCTACCCCACCAGGACATCACACAAGCGATAAACACCCGATGACACAAAGTGCCACCAAGTGGGTGAGGATCACCGTGGAGAGGTCCCAGAAACCGCGTTCAGCCTTTAGGCCATATATATATGGCCAGGGTATATTGCGGCCCCTGGCAAGAGCCAGAGTAGGGCTTCAAACAACGAAAAATTGCATCCTAAAAAGGACGAAAAGTTGACTGAACATCGATTGAGGTTACCTTACCGGCTGAGGTCGCAGGGTGCATCCGTTGTTCCGCTGATCAAACCAGTTACTACTAATGAGAAAATACTCTCATTCACAGTTTTTGCGTTCAGTCTTGCAGCGATCAGTATTCAAAAAAGCTATTTTAATTATGTAATTTTAATTTTCAAACTCATTTTAAAACTTATTTATGTTTCTCCCAGTTTTTTTCCTTATTCTGTTTCGTAATATAGTCTTTCTTTGTAATTTTGTACCATTTTGTGCATTTCTTGGTTTCTTGATGAGCTTGCCTTTTTACAAGAGCCTTTGTCTTGCCTCTTGAGCTTTCTAGTCACAGTTTGTCTTGTAATTAATACTCCGTTGAGTAATTTTTACTGAGTTCCCCCATGTCACTTTTGATCGATTCTTTCTCAGGCGCGTCAACTTTGCTCAATATTACAGGGGTGTTCCGGTGTACTATTTGGTCAAAAAGCTTTTTGCGTTCTCTTCACTGGCCGTTGATATCGCCTGTTGTACATTCCAGGATCTCAGCGTGTTAGCGGTAACAAAAACATGCAGAACTAGCCCTAACACCACCTCATTCCCCCTTTTACAAAAGTGCTGCGAACTACGTCACACGCATTCTATTCGCATTCTCTCGGAATTAAAACGTAAATGGAAGAGAATGCAGGAAGCTTTAGAAAAAAAAAAACAGTACACCGGGACACCCCATTCTTATTCTTCTGCCTTTCTATCCCCCAAATGGAGCATAGGCCCTCAAACTAACTCACGCCAAGTCGTTCTATCCTTCGCCATTACCTGGAGCTCTCCCCATGTCCTCCCAATCTTTCTAACCCCATTCTCCAGCTCTCTTCTCCGTGTGTTTTTTGGCCTTCCTTTATTCCTATGCCCCTGTGGGTTCCAATGCAAAGACAATCTAGTTATGCGGCTCTCCTGTTTTCTCAGTGTGTGCCCTATCCAACGCCAGCGTTTTCCTCACCTCCTGATCCACTGGAGCCTGTTTAGTTCTCTCCCAAAGTTCTACATTAGTTATTCTATCATACCATTTTATTCCCTCTATTCTGCGCAGGCACCAGTTAATGCATGTCTGTAATTTATTAGTAATTGCCTACGTTGTTCTCTATGTTTCCGCCCCATACAATAGTACTGATTTGACATTAGAATTAACAATTTTTAGTTTAGTATTTCTTTTAATTTCTTTTGACCTCCACAAATGCCCTAGTGCTATGAAAGCCCCTCTTGCCTTTTGTATTCTTATTTTAATATCTCTATCAGTTCCTCCATCTTTATCTACATTACTGTCTAAAAAGGTGTACGACTCCACGTCTTGGAGTGGGGTGCCATTAAGAGAAACCACATTACTATTTGCCTGATTTATTCTCATTATCTTTGTCTTTCCTTTATGGATTTTCAGACCAAGCTGCTGTGATCTCGCATTAAGTATATTTAATTTATCTTGTATCTGATTCCGTGAATGGGACAGAAGGGCATTATCATCAGCGAAGTCCAGACCATCAAGCTGTTTTATAGGGGTCCACTGAATTCCATTCTTGGTGTTAGCAGTTACTGTTTTCATAGTCCAGTCTATAGCCAGTAAAAATAGAAGAGGCGACAAAAGACATCCCTGTCGCACACCTGTTTTTATTTCAAATGCATCTGTTAGCTTTCCCTCATGAAGAACTCGACATTTCATGTCTTTATATGTTGCCTTTACTAAGTTGATAATTTTCTGTGGGATTCCATAGTGCCCCATCATTTTCCAGAGAGATTCCCTATCAATGCTGTCAAATGCTTTTTCATAGTCTATAAATCCAATGTAAAGTGGTGAGTTCAGTTCAATGCTTTGCTCTATTATAATACGTAATGTGGCTATCTGATCAGTACAAGATCTGTTTGACCGAAAACCTGCCTGCTCATCTCTTAGCATTTTATCAATAGCATCTTTTAATCTTTCAAAAATAATTCTACTTAATATTTTTCCAGGAACTGACAGCAACATAATTCCTCTATAGTTTTCACACTCCTGTAGATCACCTTTTTTGGGCAGTTTCACAAGATATCCTTCTCTCCAGTCTGCTGGTATTTCTTCGGTCTCCCAGACTTTACTGAATAATCTATGTAGCAATTCTGTTGATGTGTTTATGTTGGTCCTGATGGCTTCAGCTGGGATACCATCTGGGCCTGACGCCTTTCCTTCCTTAAGAAGATTTATAGCTTTTCTAATTTCCTCTTTGGATGGTATCTCACAGTTGATATCCAGTTCCATTTCTAAAGGCTGGATATCTGGGAGAACCTCTGGGCCTGGTCTATTTAGAAGCATTTCAAAATATTCAAACCATCTGTCCATTTGATCTTTAGTGTTAGTAAGTACCTTTCCTTGACTATTTTTGATTGATCCAGTTGGCTGACTATATTTACCTACTAATTTTCTTGTGTTACTGTAAAGTTCTCTGAGGTTTCCTTTTGCTGCTGCTGTCTCCGCTTCTAGTGCTAGATCATTTAGATATTTCACTTTATCTGCCCTTATATGCCTCCTAACTTCCTTGTTGGCTTCTGTGTAATTCTCCTGAGCTCTAGCTTTAGCAGCTCTAGTTTTGCTATTGTTTAATTCTGCCTTTTTACTTTTCCTATCTTCAATCAGTTTAATGGTTTCTGGTGTTATCCATGCTTTATGTTTCCTTTCTTTCTTGCCAAGAACTTCTAAGCAAGATTCATTCCAGATTCCTTTGATCTGATCCCAGCAGACTTCTGTGTTGACATCTTCAGCTAACTGCTGCAACACCTGGTACTTATTAGAGACCGTAACTGAGAACTGTTCCTTAATTTCTTTATCTCTGAGAAAGCCTACATTATATTGGTTTCTATGATTATAAGATGTTATTTATCTTTTTAGTTTCAACTTGATTTTACTTATCACCAGGAAATGATCAGTAAATACATCGGCACCTCTGAAAGCCCTAACATCGTAAAGGGATGATCTAAACTTTTTGTTAATACATATGTGGTCAATTTGATTAGTTGTCTTATGGTCTGGTGATTCCCATGTTGCCTTGTGTATTCTTTTATGGGGAAAAATACTTCCACCAATAACATACTGGTTACCTGCACAAAAATTTTTGAACAATTCTCCATTTTCATTCATTACTCCTAGACCATGTCTCCCCATAATTTCTTCATAACCTGTGTTGTCTCATCCTATCTTAGCATTCAAGTCACCCATCAAAATTTTTAAGTTGCCCTTTCTTTCATTATTTATAATATTTTGAAGCTGCATGTAAAATTCTTCCTTAACAGATGCATCTTTATCATTTGTTGGTGCATAACACTGTATTACCGACATGTTCACCTTCTGTTTTACTGTTCTAAAAGATGCTCTTATTATTCTGGGACTCACAGCTTCCCATTCTATTAGTGCCCTGTCTGCTTCTTTTGATAGCATCAGGGCCACTCCTTCACTGTGCGGCGAATTGTCCTCTGTGTGTCCTGAGAACAAAATAGTTTCTCCTGAATTAGGAATACTTTTCCCTGTCCCAGTCCATCTAGTTTCACATAACCCCAAAATACTAATTCTATAATGTTTCATTTCCTTTGCTACTTCCATTGTTCTCCCTATATCATTGAGAGTTCTAACATTCCAGGTGCCAATTCTGGAGGTTTTCCTAGCTGAGAGGAGGTAAGTCAACGAATCGGACTCCTTACGGCTTTCTCCACACCGTGTCATACTTCTTCTATTTGAAGAGCCTCCCCTCATCTTGGTTGGCTGGATTTTATTTGCTTCTCTTTTTGACTTATCCATGGTTGGTTGGTTTTTGTGGCTATGGTTTTTACAGGATGAGGTAGCTAACCTCAAGCCCAACCCTACCCTTAGTCGCCTCTTACGACATGCCTGGGACACCCCATTACCTTGAAAAAAGCTGACGAGCCTGAGCAATCACAAATCAAAGATGACCTAGTGTGTAAATGTGAGCAGACCCAGATTGGGAGAACTTCGTAACATTCACTATTCGTTAATAAAGACTGGTGGAAATATTCATCTGTATTTGTGCGCGTCTTTTCCATACCACCCACTGAGCTTTCTAGTAATAGTTTATGCTGAATTTAAGGGAAACAATGAGTGGGGGAGGGGGTGCGGGGGGGGGGGGGGTGTTTGGGAACTAAGTCTTGTAAATTCATTCAATTTTTCGTTTCATTTGGAATTTCTTTTTTTTTTCCTTTTGGGGTCGTTGCAGTCAATCAGCAGCGATAGTTTGTTGGCCAAGCTGGTGCATCAAAAGTGTGATTTTACATGGTTGTCAAATGTGTGAGCTACATCACTACATTATCGGCGTCAGTTGGTTTTGCTGATAAAAGGGTATTGCCAACAGACCTGTGCAACCAGTCATCAACCCGACATGTTGCTACCTGGAGTTTTAAACTTCTTGGTCATGTTTTAATGAGCGGAAAACGAACACATCACTTGACATTGTAGTTTCATCTGTTTCAGCTCCAATGTGGTCTTTTTCACAGACTTTGAGTGTGAGTACACATACACACACATATATGCATATACATACGTATATATATATATATATATATATATATATATATATATATATATATATATATATATATATATACATATTTATTTAAATATCAGTAGTAGCCGCTGTCGTATTAGTAGTAGTAGTAGTAGTAGTAGTAGTAGTAGTAGTAGTAGTAGTAGTAGTAGTAGTAGTAGTAGTAGTAGTAGTAGTAGTAGTAGTAGTAGTAGTAGTAGTAGTAGTAGTAGTAGTAGTAGTAGTGGTAGTTATAGAGGTAGTAGCAGTATAGGTGGTGGTGGTTGGTGTAGTTGCTGTTGTTGTTGGTTTTGTGGTTGTTGTTGTGATAGCAGCAGCGTTGGTAAAATTTTCTTGTACAACGGTGTTGACTGACTGCCTGACGATCAGCCCCACCAGGACTGCACAACGAGCGACCAACACCCTGTGACACCGAGTGCCACCATTCGGATGATGATCACACAGACAGGTCCTAATAACCCCGTTCAACCGTTAGGTTATATTTAGGGCCTCCGACTTTAGCCGGGGTGATGCCTTCAATTCAAATAACCCCCCCCCCCCCGCCCCCCCCCTTTCCGGCCCCAAAAAAAATTGCATCACAAATTGGGAGTGGGTTTAAAGTTCATAAACCGGTGTTTATTTTACTTTAGTCTCCCAAATCTGAGCCGGGAAGCCTACTGCTTGTCACATAGCTAATATATCACTTACTATGAGCTCTGTTTTATCAACTACACAGTATGGAAAATTATACCTTGTTGTAAAGTATGACAGCTGTCCATTCCATAATATACCCGAACTTAATATACAGGTTCATATGATACCAGTCTATAATAAACAATGTCCATAATAAAGTGAATGACTGTTTTATTGTCGTTGAGGGATGGCATATAAGTCTATGTCCGGAGACCTACGCCAAACTGTCGATAACCTGCAGCAGATATCAAGGTGTGGGATAGCGTTTTCAACTTAACGTGTTTGTTTGAAGAATTGCTTAATAACAAAATACATTGCTTAGTTCTACACCTTCACAGTCGGAGTGCATCTGCCTAAGAGACGAAAACTAATAGTCTGTACTGTAAAAATCGGTCACATGTGTAAAACAGTTGTGCACGACAATCTTGTCCTGAAAAAAAAAAAAAAAGAGCACAGTCCAGAAGCAGACGATTAGTCTGGACCGTCTGTCCAAGTTTGCAGTAGGTCAACGCAAAGAAGAAAAAGTGTAGGGCTCAATATTCGCTTTAAAACACATCATAAATCTGAATGTCAGTTATATTAAGTTACACAAACGGATAAGTAGTATTTGATAGGAGAAGATCTAGAAGTAGATCATCATTAGCAAACGTTGTTTGTTACAGGTAATACTACTTCAATATTATATGTGTAGATTTGTTTGTTCAAGCCTGAAGTGAATCAGTTTCCTATATTTTCCCTTATACAAACCGATTAAAGTCAAACATAGGACGTTAAAGTGAAGAAATTATTTTATGAAAGTAAAGTAAGTAAAGGACCATTTTCCAGGCTTTCAAGCTTATTGGGCATATAGGGCTAAACCTAGATTTGAAAGATTAATCGACACGCGGCGCGTGATGTGGTCAACGTCACGCCGACAGCCTCTACTTTCCTGACTTTACTTGGTTCCCATTTAAGGCTAAGGCAATATGGGAGATACGGTCATTAAAAAAATATAGTCAGTCTCCGCCAGGACTTGAACTTACGACTATGGGATCGGTAGGCGAGCCTCTATCCGTTATCCCGTGCCAGCTAGGGTATATTTTGTTTTTAAAAATAGATCTATCGGTATTCGACGGGTGATGTCAATACTACATCCATCTCCTTTACTCTATTGAACATTTCCTAGAACTCTTCAAGGCTAGGTTTGAAGAGAGAGAGACTGAGCCATACGGGATGACACCCGATGCATTTCACCTTTGTATCAGTGAACTGGCTAAAATACCCTCTCACTTTCCTGAATTGATGTAACGTGTTATTAAAGTGAATTTGTGGTACCAAAGTGAGACTGGGTGACGTAACAGGCAAGCAAATTCTCTTCACCTGCCACACATGCCCACTGCATAATTTGATCAGGTCTATACACTTCATTGAATCAGTGCCGGCGAGAACTCGATCATGAGAAGCATATAAAGGCACGCTGCTGAGTCAGCACACTCGTCACACACTGCGGGATGTTTTCAGTCGAGCGCCTAGAACGATCAGTTTGTTTGAAACCAGGTAGACTAGTCTTACTTATCTGTGTTCCTCTTTTCTCGGCACACACAAGTGTCAGGGAACTTGCGGTTGAAGGCGATCAACGTTACAGCGAAGGATACAACCACAGACAATACAAGTGTTTTGTGTAGTGAGTGCCTGCAACCTACTTCTTGGATTCTTGTTCTGTGTTGAATCTTTAAGTGAAAAAAGGAATATTGGTGGTGTATTCATTGATATACTGTGAAGCGGCGTAAAAGTTGTGTTCAGATCACCAGCAGTAGTGAGATCGACAATACTGACAATTTATTCAATGACTTTTAACCAATGTGGCACTAATCATTTCTAGGTGAGGACCAGAGCTGGTCACCTCAGCATCATAATTCAGCGAGTTCTTATAAATCATTATTTTTTACGGGGCCGTAGTATCGCAGTCGACTGGAGACTCGCTTTCAAATCCAGCTGCAGCCCACGACCGGTATTCGAAACCAGGCGATTCCCGGGGTTCATCCAGCCTCTAGGAAATGGGTACCAGGCTTAACACTCTGGGGTAAATGAAGGAACGTCACTGTAGCTACGGAGTTACGTGCGAACGGCGACACAGGCGGACAATTTCTTATCAGCTGTCAGCATTGCTGGCAGAGCATTTATGGTTATTAACCGTGTGCAATAACGCTGATTTACATCTCCCGACTTTACCTTTTTTATTAGTTTTTAAATTCGTTTAGCAAAACTCAAGTGACTGATATTCATAAAACTGATGAAATCGTCAACTTTCTTTGTTGAAGATTTAAACACTAACGAGGAACGACTGTCCATGGGGTTTGAAAGCTAGGCTGTCGCCCGGCAGACCCAGATTCGAATCTTGCCAGAGGCACAAATAAAAATCGCTCCCGGCACAGATTTTGGCGACTGAACTTGCCTGAACCATTAGTTCATTGCCCTCTAGCCTATATCGCCTTCAAAGTGATAAATCCAGGTAGTTATAAAACAGTTGAAAGCTGATATCTTTTTCTTTAGAATACATAATAATTCCAGGTGGAGGATTCTGGGATTTGCAAGAGATACCCGGTACAGTAGTATGTATGTGATATATCTTTGCACTGCCGACTATTGCGGATAAACTCAACCAGACGCAGGCAAGGTCATAACTTAAAGTAGCCGCTGGAAACACCTCCTGCATGACGGCTGACAAAGAGCTACAGGTCACAGACTGAAAAGAGGGTCGCGAAATAAGACATGTATGCCTGACTGAGAACATTGGGTGAGGGGAGGTGTGGATCAAAGTTTCAGAACAAAATTCCGGCTTTTGTAGGGTTTTAATCACATTGGTCCGAGAAGGCAGGGATGGTCAGCGGGCACTGCAGAATAAAAATTCAACAAATGATACCTGACATTTACAACACTCTTGATGTGTTTAAACAGATGGCTCTATGTAGAGAGGCAGAGTACATAGGGTTTCGTAGCAAAAGAGAATTGACTACTCTGAACAAAGCACAGCTTGACATATGATACCGCAACATCTAATGTTAGAATGAAAGTGGAGGCAGTCAGTGCAGCCTTCAGCTGGCCCGAGAAACAACTGCACACACCTGTCATTGTGACAGATTCACAAAGCATGTTGAGAATTGTCGAGACAAATATGCTCTGTACAGAATGTCAATAATTTCTTCAGAAAGCCCTGGCAGTTAGTGTCCTGTTGATATTTTTCTTCAGGTATTCAGGTTTTATGGAAAATGAACAGGCAGACAGACTGGATGGGTCTCTATCAGTTATCAGTTAAGGGATGCAATGCAAGTTAAATGTGGCTAACGTCTTTTGGGTGCGAGTGTACAGTTCAAAGGCACAACAAGATCAACATGGTCTGAAAATGTGCAACTGTAAGTAAGCAGGGCATCTGTGTGACATCCAACACTCAGAGGAAAGGTTAGACGGACATACGCCAGACTGTTGGTGGTAGTCTGCACTGGTTACTGAGGTTAGGGACGCGAAGATAAAACGGGCCTTAGCTAATCAGCTTGTCGAGATTTTACCAATTGACAGAACGTACAAATCATAATGACTAACTGTCCGCTGTTTGCTACTGGTACCTTCAGAATTGAAGCTTTACGCTGGCTGTCGAGAATGAGGATAGAAGGATCATGGGAATGCCCTGAAGACTGTGATGTTGGTTTGCAAACCAGCTTAACTCATCTGAATTATCTACACGTATGGAGATGGGTAAAATACCATATTTACTCTGGACTCGTGAAGATCGTTGTGATTTTTCTGGAGGCGCGACTGCGTCATGTTAAGTCTTATTTATTGCTGAATGAATAGTTAATGAAAGAAACTTTGCGTACACCAGCCACTGCCATCTGGTATTAATCCTGAAGAATAAAACACCGTAACATAAACAAACCTTGTTTTCTATCACACACTTGAAGGTTGTTTAGCATCCATACAATGTTTGCGTCTTTTCATTCATATAACATTGTAGCCATCGTTTATCGCATACACGTGTTTTTGTTTTTTTGTTTTTTTGTATCGCTTGTTACATAAAATTGTGGCCGTCGTTTATTGCATAAATAGGCTGATGGCTGTTGTTTATTGCATACAACTTATGACGACACTTATTTAACACACAGGATGAAACATAGAGAGAACTAGTCTCATGATCATGTTTGATTACACTGACAACTCTTCTCATGTACTTGACAACTCTTCTCATGTACTTCAGTTTATGGGTTGTAATCTTCTTTTGCTTCTTAGAAGAAGTCTGAAATTAGCTTTACTAATACCCCCCCCCCCACCCCACCCTCAACCCTCTCCTTTTCACAGATTTTTACCCACGGCAGCAAGAGGGTGAGGCAACAGCTAGAACAAAGGGGATCTGCATGATCAATTTATGAAACGACGAGTACCACCAAAGATAAATTTATTTCAGGAGCTTCATGAAGCAGCTGATCAACGCAGATCGTGTGATTTAACTAGCGGTCGAGTTAGTATCCCTAATGAATTGATAATAACTATTATTGTTGTTTACCTGTAGATAACAACCTTTCCGCTCACCACCGACTTGGTCAAACTACGGGTATATTTGTACGTGTGTTATTTTATGCTGGAATCAAACATGTGTGAAAGTAATGCAATGATGGTGTCTGCCTACAGATAACAGAACAACATTCCTGCTAGTCATCAAACTGGGAAACTATATGTTTACGCATCTGTTGTTGACTCCAGCTTGCTTGGCATACGCTAAAGTTAGCTGTGTTGATATATTCACGGGGATAAGACCATTTGATCGCTCAATCGATGTGCGTGCCATTCACTGCGAGCCACTGACAAAAGCCTAGCTCTCACGTCACGGATAGTCTACCCGACATAGCAGATGGTGAGGAGCACGTGCCAGCCACAGTGAGAAGAGGCACGTCAGACGAGGATACACTTGCTAGCCGCCCTCCCTACAGCTGCTGAAATGGAGTCTAGCCGCAAGAGGACGGGGCCGAGGATGGCGCTCACTGGCGATTATAAGGTAGGGATGTGCACTTATATTTATATGTATACATGGCAAAAAAAATAAAAAAATAGCTTCTGTCTATCAGTGGAATGTCCTATCTTGAGCAGTGAAGTTGTTTAATGAAACAAACAATGTTTGCGTCTTTTCATTTATATAACATTGTAGCCATCGTTTATCGCATACACGTGTTTTTTTTTTTTTTTTGTATCGCTTGTTACATAAAATTGTGGCCGTCGTTTATTGCATAAATAGGCTGATGGCTGTTGTTTATTGCATACAACTTGTGACGACACTTATTTAACACACAGGATGAAACATAGAGAGAACTAGTCTTATGATCAACACTATTGTATTTGTGCCGGAGTATTCTTCTTTTTCTTTTTCTTGTTCATCGGTTGTAAACTCTGGCGAAAGGTTCTGGTTGTTCGTCTACTTCTGGACTTTGGTCTTTTCCAGAACTTGACTTTTGCATTCACATCTATTTTATAATTCTATCCGCAGAATTTTCGTTTATTTCCTCTCAAGCAGATGCACTCCGACTTCGAAGGAAACTCTATCAGTTATTCGCCTTTTACGACATGTTTGTTAGGGAAGGGGACAGTGTGTCTCTTTTTGTTTTGCCCCTCACCCTCCATTTTGGAGCACCAGAACTATTACGGGTGTATTGTAAATCAGTGTTACTAAACTGATGTACGGACATTTCTAGATGGACAGAAGTTGGTGCACCTCAGATCATAACATTATGGAGATGGCCTAAAACATATTTATCTGCATTGTTTTTGTTTCTGCTTTGGTCGTCAGCCATTTTGCGAAACATTGTTTTCTATTTTTCCTGTCCGCAGTTGTCAAAAGGTTGAAGAAGGTTGATCAAGATCCCTGTCCATAAAGGTTGAAGAAGACTGTTCTAGATCCCTGTCCATAAAGGTTAAAAAAGGCTGTTCTAGATCCCTGTCCATAAAGGTTAAAGAAGGCTGTTCTAGATCCCTGTCCATAAAGGTTAAAGAAGGCTGCTCTAGATCCCTGTCCATAAAGGCTAAAGAAGGCTGTTCTAGATCCCTGTCCATAAATGTTAAAGAAGGCTGTTCTAGATCCCTGTCCATAAAGGTTAAAGAAGGCTGTTCTAGATCCCTGTCCATAAAGGTTAAAGAAGGCTGTTCTAGATCCCTGTCCATAAAGGTTAAAGAAGGCTGTTCTAGATCCCTGTCCAAAAAATCACACACACACACACACACACTCACACTACTTTGCCAGGACAGACCAGGTCAGCTGTTTTTTTATTCGCCTGGAAAGATATTTGAACATTTCATTTGTTTTGTAATAAGGTATACTTTTTACTGCGCTACTGGGTCCTAGTATAGCATAGCCTATGATTTTTTTTTTACATGACAATATATTCACCGTCGCTACGATTGACATTTGCCACAGTAGATTTGTGCCTCTGATGTCTTGGGAAATATTACGTAGTGATGTCACAATCTCTTCCAGGGTGCTATTCTCTTACTACTATCCCAAACCACTAAACATGTCTAACCACCATTACAAATCTTACTAAGGGGTATCGGCATTCGTAGTTCCATGTAGATCTCCGTCGTTAGCGTACCTTATCAGTGTTACTGATAAAACCCATGACAATGTCATAGGCCCTCACTTCTCTCAGTGTGTCCAGGGCCGTCTTAACACGTGGGCCCACTGGCCATTTGCCTGGCAGCCCCACACGCTCTGGGGTCCCATGCTGATCTGTGTATATGAAGTTTGCGTTCACCAGCTATAAACCCCATGAAAAGACCTGGTTGTTCGTCCATTTCGAGACTTTGGCTTTGTTCCAGGACCTGAATTTTGCGTGTGCATCTATTATACAGAACCTGCTAATTTGTATGTAGACTGTTGGTACCTTGCCTCTCAGGCAGATTCACTCCGACTTTGAAGGAAGCCCCAGTTAGTCGACTCTTACGACATGCTTGTTGGTGAGGCAGTAGGTCTGTTCTTGCTTTCCCCCACCATGGGACCCCGTAACCCACATGGGGTGTATACGAGTGACTTGCCATAAATAGAAAAATCTCTTGTCGCTGTTAAGTCAAAAGTGCGGGCTTTGATTTTCGAGAATTCTCTACAGGGTGATGCTACAATTTACACATATGGGTCAGTAATTGACCATGTGAGAAGCTCTTGGGCTTTTACGGCGCAGGCTGGAGTTAGAATTGTGAAGCAAGATTCTGGTGCTGTTGCACTGACCACAAGTAGTCTGACTATGGAGGTCATATCAGTGACCAAAGCACTAACATGGCTGGAGACAGCCCTTTTCCCGAGCATGCTTTCTGACTGACTCATTGAGTATGCCTAACAAGATAGAGAAAGGCTGGACCTGAAGGCATTGTGTGACGTCTCTAAAGCGGTCTGGGCTGACAATTATTAGTTTCATATTTGTGCCAGGATACGCAGGCGTGCAAGGAAATGAGCATGCTGATCGGCTTGCAGGTAAAGCTACTGTGGAGGGTGGACGAGACCATGCTGATATTTTAAATGAACTACAAGAAATAAGATCTTGGCGAGAACCAAGTGATGACTGTGATTCTGCAACAATGACCAGACTGCAAGAAAAACATGTTAAAAGGGTATGGCCAGACAAGGGCACTATGCAGGAAGCCAAAGAAAAATAAGAAACCAACACTCAACTGGTGTCGTAAGCCGCTTTCTGCTCCGGGATTTACTGGGGCGGGGATTCGAACGCTAATGGACAGAATGGTTTGATGTGCAATGAGGATAATCTATCGACTAACTCACTGAATTAAAAGTCTGTTTGACGTTTACATTAATTTCATGTTATACAAAACACCACAAAGTAAAGGAAAACCGAAATAACTCAATCTCTTTCTCTTTCTCTCTCTCTCTTTCTCTCTCTCTCTCTCTCTCTCTCTCTCTCTCTCTCTCTCTCTCTCTCTCTCTCTCTCTCTCTCTCTCTCTCTCTCTCTAAAATAAGGAAATATGAAATGTTTCTTGATGCTCATCGCTATCTTTTCTCATGGAGCAAAGAATCCAACAGAACACTGTTGTGGATTTTTTCAGCGAGAACAAAACTCCAGTATCAAACTTCATGAGTCATATATATATATATATATAATACCTCAAATATGTCTGGACAATATATTGGACTGCAAGCGGGAAGTCGTATTTGTTCTCAGTGCTGGCCACAGCCTGAACACTTGGTGGCAGTAAAGGCAGCAGAGGGTTGTCTACAGTCTGTTCATGCCGTTGACTGTGTTCAGCATCTGTCTTTACTGTTTCGCTAGTTCTACTGATCGGTGGAATGTTCTGACATCATCATCTTTGTGGTCAAGGGTCAGCCTGATACACGACAGTATATTTTGATACTGTGTGTGCTCTGTATGGGGGTTTCGAGACAATAAAACCTGCTCTAAATTCCCTATCATCCTTGTTGCCACGAATCTTCTGAGTCTAGTGTCGTTGCGCAGCAGCTAAGTTGAGTGCATGGCGCGACACTATGAGCCGCGGATAAGGGACAGTGATGAAATTCTGTGTGGTTGTCGTAGTCACAAGAACGGAGCTATTATAAGGTGACTCCTTTGTTATAAAGTTAAAATTGCAATTACCTGATTGTCGAGTCTTTGAAAACCTGTCTCTAGAAAACTAGGGACGAGTTTAGTGAATATGATGTCAAAGCCAGGAGGGGGGAAAGACGGAAATGACAACAATGTCTTGGTCTTATAAGACCTGATGGATCAGCAGAACTGTCAGAAGAGGTACTTCTCAGCAAAACCGGAAAGTTCAAGGTGGAAACTTTGCTCCCATTTGTGGAGACTAATTTTTGAACCGACAAAATGTGCAGAGGCTTATTCACAGACTGGACATCTGTTTTTATTTCTTTAGTGAATTGCTGACTATTTCTTCTGATACACAAAGAACAAATATCAACATCTGGCTAGTATGTTTCACAAAGACCTGAATTATGATGAATCTTTAAATAAATCGTAGTATCTCAAGCACTACATGGCTCTTAATGAAAATTGTGAGACTCTCCATGCACTGTGCAGAAAAATAATTTTGGGCTATTTGAAATCTGTCTTCCCGAATTTTGAAACTGCACTCACAGTGTTCACATGTATGATGGTAACTAAGTCACATACATGATGGTAACTAAGTCACATACATGATGGTAACTAAGTCACATACTTGGTGGCAACAAAGACACATACATGATGGTAACCAAGTCACATACATGGTGGTAACTAAGTCACATGCTTGGTGGCAACCAAGTCATATGCATCGTGGTAACTAAGTCACATATATGATGGTAACCAGGTCACATGCATGATGGTAAGCAATTCACTTGCATTAATGGAAAATCACACCCTGAAGACCTTTGACTTCGGGCCAACAATAAAGCAATTATGTGAAGAAGAAAAAACGCCACAAATAATTGTTATAATAAGAAGTTTGTAGTAATTTCCTACTGTGCCATCTAATCTATGTTAAGACTTTAACACCAGTTTTGATGAAGTGCCAATAGAATAAATATATGTTCAATAATATCGACCTTTACATTTCATTCCTATGAGTGGTTGTCCTAAAGGGCTCAGAGCACTAGTTTGCCCCAGCGCCCATAATGCCGTTAAGACGGCCCGGGTCTGTTTCTGCTTCTTCTACCTCTGATTTTGTCTCCAGTGGTTACAAAGTTTTCCGATGAATTTTTTTCTGTTTATGATCAAAGAATTGTGTCTTTTGTTTAAAGTTGCGCATGCATTTATACTTTCATTAGTCTCAAACAGGCAAGCCTTGTTACATCGGTTGGTAATCCAATCCTTTCTCAATATTTGTCTCAGAAACCACATCTCTGCGGCCTCAGATATTTTCCTAATTTGTTATTTGACACAGCAAAGATTCACTGTGATATGACAGAGCAAGTTTGACCTAACATTTCAATGTGCTCTTTCCGACATTCAATGAAGATATGTTTTATCTTCTGAACAGAGCTTTTGCTTCGCCTATCCTGCTCTTAATCTCGGTCACGCTTCTCCAAACAGCTGTTATGGTTGCCCCCAGGTGTCTCAGTATATTGACTAGGTTAGGTTTTCTTTACCTTCTATTATTGTTACCCCAGTCTGGGTTGCTCTTTTCTTAGATATTGAATTTGTTTCTGTTTTCTTGATGTTAAAGAAAGGTTCCCCTTGTACTTTCCTACAACTACATAGTCCAATAGTTGTTTTCTCGTGTTCAGACCATTCATGTTTGAGCGAATAATAATGAGGTATCTATATACTGCAGATTGTTTGTATAAAATCTTGATACTTCATCCGTCTATGTTTTATCTTTCTATCATCATTAAATCTCTAGACACAGACACACACACACACACACACACAGAGAGAGAGAGAGAGAGAGAGAAAGAGAGAGACAGAGAGAGAGAGAGAGAGAGAGAGAGAGAGAGAGAGAGAGAGAGAGATAAAGTGAGTTTTAAAAAAACAACAGAGAAAGGGAAAAAAAATCATCGAGATAAATAGAGAGAGATAGTAAGAGAGACAACGAATGATAGGAAATACCTTCATATTGAAAGATGTTGAAAAAAAAAAAAAAAAGATAGGGGCGGGGAGGAGGTCGAAAAGGAACGAGAGAAAGAGGAGCAGAAAAAGAAGGGAGAAAAACTCATACAGACCAAAACTTATTCTTCCTTCTGCGATCTGGAAACTCAATATTGTTGTTTAGCAGTGTGTGTGTGTATGTGTGTGTATATATATATATATATATATATATATATATATATATGTGTGTGTGTGTGTGTGTGTTTGCGCGCGCGCCCTTATATATATCATAGGTATTTGAGTCTGGGAGTTCAGGTTCCTTAGACGGAACCCATTGGCTCCTACCCCCCCCCCCAACATTTTTTTTTTTAATTAGTCTTCTTCTTCTTCTTTCGTTCGCCTGAAATAAGTTATCTATATCAGCAGTTTTGTCTCTTGTATAAATTTCACTGTTGTTGTTAGTTCATTCAGTGGTCCATAGAGTTTACGTTCCACTGTTGTTCTTTCTGGCCAAAAGGTTTGCCTTAATGTGTCAAAATCGGTGCAGTCCTGGAGTACATGCTCTGCGGTCTGGGGCACATTTCCACAGGTGCACATGGCTGATACACCTATCTTGAATTTTGTGTACATGTGGTTACGTAATCGGTTGTGCCCTGTTCTGAGGCGGAAGATAATGTCTTGTTCTGGTCTGTCCATAATAAAATAGTCGTCTTGTGCTGGGTCTGGTGGTTTCCTGATCGATTTAATGATTCTTTTCTTTTGGTGGTATGTCGCTGCACTTTTGTCGCACCTTCTCCTGCCAGTTGATCAGCTTTCTCATTTCCAGGCACTCCACAATAAGACGGTATCCACTGCATTACGACTCTTCGCTGAACGCTGAGTTGTGTGAGCAGTGTTTGCAATTCTGGTAGTTTCCTAGACTGGAGTGCTTCAAGTACTGATTTAGCATCTGTAAGCATTACCACATACTGTGATCCAAGGTTGGTATTTAGCAGTTTCTCTGTAGCTATCCTAATAGCCTGAGTTTCTGCATCGTAGTTATGGCAGTACTTCCCGGTTGGTACGCTGGACTTATCCCTAGTACCATCTGGGAATTCGATGTACACTCCAGCACCACCATTTCTAACTGCACTTTCTGCGGACCCATCTGTATAGACTCTGACCCATTGTTCTTGTGGGTATTCTTCATCAATATAACTGAGGGTGGCCATTTTGCGTTGTACACTATCTTGCTTTTACTTGTCAAATATCCCTTTTACATTTGTCTGGATTTGTACCGTTAGTTTAAATTTTTTCTCTCCATGGGGTTTGTTCCGGAATACTTTTAAGTGGGCAGCCAATTTCTGGAAGGTCGGGAGTATTCTTCTACATATTCTTTTTGCTTGGTGTATAAAGCTGCTTCTTTTTAACCGTCCCAAGGCTAGGTTCTTAAATCTATTTTCCATCGGGTGATCTGGCATACTGAGGAACTTTTCAGCTTTTATTTGCAACTTTGTATCTCTGCGTCCTCTCAGTGCCTGTGTTTTCCCAGCTTTCTCCATTTCTAATATGGGGGTTGATTTCATCCCTCCTGTGATGACTCTGAGCGCTTGATTTTGCACTTTCTCCAACTCCTTTAATGTGGTACTAGATGCAGTTGACCCATATTCCAAGTGTGGAAGTATGCTCTGCTTGTATACTTTATTGAGTATTTTCCCATCTGCTCCCCATGTGGTTCCACTTAGTTTTCTTAGTATTGCTGTCTTCCTCCTGGCTTTGGTTGCTGCCTTGTTGATATGTTTTCTCCATGTCAACCTGTCATCAAATGTGACTCCTAGGTATGTGGGTTCTTTATCATCTCTCAGGGGTATTTCGTTTATTTTGATGATGCCGGCTTTTTGCTTTGGGCAGAGGGTGAATAGTGTGGTGCTACATTTGTCTGTGTTGATGCTGACACACCATCTATTGGCCCATGCCTCAAGTGCATTTGTAGCCCGCCGTAGTGTTTTTGTGGCTATCGTTGCATGTTCATTGGTGCACCACAGTACCAAGTCGTCGGCATACATTGCCATTTTGATTCCATTTGGTATCTCAGCAACCAGATCGTTGATAAATAAAAGGAAAAGTGTGGGCGACAGGACACCACCTTGAGGGACGCCTTGTCGCAGTAGAACTTTTTTACTTTTAAAACCATCTACCTGTACCCGGGCTCTTCTGTTATGCAGATATGCTTTAATCCAATTGTACATTTTTCCATTTATTTTATAGTTTCTCAATTTCTTCAAAAGCCCCTCCTTCCAAACCTTATCCAAAGCTTTCCTTAAATCTATCCATGCCGCGAGTAACAGTTTCTTATCTTGAAAAGCATCCTCTATTTCTTGCGAGAGGTATGTTGTCTGGTCTTCCGTAGAATAGAACTTTCTAAAGCCCGCCTGCTGTGGTGTAATGATGTTTTCACTTTCAATGTACCACTGTAGTCTGAGGTCGGTGATGCGCTTCATTGTTTTACAGAGACAACTTGTGAGGCTGATCGGTCTGTAGTTGGAGGCATTAGAACTGTCTTTCCCAGGCTTTATGGGGGGTATCATAATTGCCTCTCTCCAGATCTGTGGAACATTCCCTGTTGCCCAGCAAGCATTAAATATCTGTAAAAGCTTTGTTTTAGCTACTTTTCCTAAGTTTCTGATCATTTCGTTTGATATAACATCTGCTCCTGGTGACTTCCGCATTTTCAGCTTTGAAATGGCCAACTCCAGTTCATTAAGTGTAATTGGCACCTCTAGCGCCTCTGATGTTATTTCTTTCTGACTTCTAAATTGTGTCTTTTCTTGAATTTCGTGTTTTTTCTCTGAACTGATTTCAATGTCGTTATCTAAAGCAAAAGTGTCCGCAAATAGGTTGGCTGCCTCTTTTCCTGTGACCATGTTTCCATCTTTCTGCAGCGTGATCTTTGAGTTCCTCCCTGTGTCCTCATCATTAATTTGTTTCACAAGCTTCCATAACTTTCTTGTGTCTTTTTCAAAGTTCAGCGACCTTGTTTTCTCCTGCCAGCTTTTCCTTCTAACCTGCAGCTTTGCCCTTACAAATTTTGCTTTTGCATGCTGGTAGTTATTGTGATGTTCTTGGTTTGGCCTTGTCTCTGCTATCTTTCTGGATGTTTCTACTTCGTTATGTAAATTTTCTAGCTCATTACTCCAGTATGGCTTATAATGCTTACGGGCACCTCTTGGTATTGATTCTCCTGCTGCCTTTAGTACGCATTTGTTAAATTCTTTAACTACTTTATTTATATCCTGGTCTACGCTGAGACTTCCAAGCAGTATACTGGTACGGTGCTTGAACATTGTCCAGTCAGCCTTCTTGTAGTTCCACCTTGGCAGCCTACTTGTTTCTGTGACCTTCTCATTTTCTACATTCAGGAAGACCGGTCGATCGTCACTGCCTCCCAGTTGATTTCCAACAACTCGTTTAATGTTCCATTCCAGATCTGGAGAGTGAAATGCTAGGTCTGGGGTAGTAGTGGTGTGCCACGACCTCGAGTAGAATGTGGGTGGATCAGTTGGCCTATTAATAAGAACAAATCTGTTCTCATCCTGCCACTCCTCCAGTTTCTCTCCTCTCTGGTCTATATGGTCATATCCCCAGCTTTGTGAGTGGCTGTTAAAGTCTCCACATAGAATCATCTTTTCTTCCACTGGGATTGTGTCTAATGCCTGGGGACGATCACTTGGGCAGTAATAATTGATCAGGTAGAAGTCTGCATTTCCAGTTTGTAGTTTCAGAATCTGATATTCTGCTCCATCCATATATACTTCAGTCTGGCACGCAGTGATATTGTTCCTCACAAGAGTCAATATTCCACCCTTTTTCCTGCCTTTCCGGTCTGATCGGAAGCACTGATAACCTCTGATTTTGAAGACTGTGTCTTCAGTGAGGTGGGTTTCCTGTAGACAGCCTATATGAATCTGTTCCTCATTTAGAATATTTTCTAACTCTAGCTTTTTATTTGTAATCCCCTCTGCATTCCAGTGCATTAATTTGACTCCTTTCTTGGTTCGGCCAGATGCTCTATTCTCACGTCCCCTGGCTCCACAGGACGTTTGAGAAGGACCTCCAGTAATTTGGGTTGGGCCTCTTCGAGGCAGAGGGCCCGGCACTGCTCCTGCCTGAGAGTCCATCACAGGGCGAGCACCATAACGTTTTGCTGATATAGACATATTTCCATGGCGTGTATGCGTGGCATCCTGATTGCTGTGGTGCGCCTCTTGGCTTGTTGCCTCCGACTTCAGCACCTTGTTTTGCTAGGGTAGACTGTGATCATACTCGAGGAGAGTAGGCTCATCCATTCGACTTTCGCCTTTACCTCGTTTGTTGTCCCATCCAGTTTCCCGCTGGGGGTTGAGACCCCAACCTTCAACTGGATTGCTGGGAAGAACAGGGTCCACCACGTGAAGGTGAGGTAGGCTTGAGCAAGAGAGGCTAATAGACATTAAGAGTCTTGTATTGCGTATCATTGCTCCATTAGGACCCCTTTTTTTATTAGTGACTAAAGGGCTCCCTTTACTCACTGACAGAAATGCACTTGTAATAAAATTTGTTTATTCTCTTTTTTGGGGAGTGGAGGGGGTGAGGGCTGGGGGTACTATTTCTAAGTTTACAATCGTAATAATAATAATAATAACTATAATATTAACAATAATATTAACAATAATACAAAAAGAAATAGTGAACAAATGCAAAGTGGCTAAAGAAGCCTGGCTGAATTAAATGTGTACAGAGATTGGGGAAAACAACAGGAAAGACTCACATTCCATGTACTAAAAGATAAATATGTTAACGATGACACGTAACAGCACTGGATGTTTGAAATCAAAAGATGGTGACTTATTAATGGGACATAGTAATATAATTAGCAGATGGACAGAGTATATAGGGGAATTGTATGATGATAGTAGACCAGATGTAGAACTGCAGACCAAAAATGATGGTCCACCAATAATGACTGCAGAAGTTGAGGATGCAATACATCATATGAAGAAAGGAAAAGCACCAGGGCCAGACAACATCTCATTGGAAGAAATCGAAGCACTGGGAGATTTTGGAATTGAAATAATAACTCAACTTTTAAATGATATTTATAATGTATAGCTCTGCCTAAGAAACCAGGCACTATAAAATGTGAAGACCATCGCACAATAAGTCTTATGAGTTACATGACTAAGCTTTTACTGAGAATAATTATGAGAAGAATAAGAAACAAAATTAAACCAGAAATCAGCGATGAACAATGTGGATTTGTAGAAGGAAAAGGTACAAACAATGCCATATACATCCTAAGGACATTGTCAGAAAGAGCTATAGAAGTAAAGACTGATTTGTACATATGCTTCATAGACTATACAAAAGCATTTGACTGTGTGAAGCACGAAGAAGTAATCAGACTGTTAGAAAAATTAAACATTGATGGGAAAGATCTACAAATAATAAAGAATATGTATTGGCAGCAAACAGCAGCTATAAGAATTAACAAATGTTTAGGTACATTTCAAAGCATAAAGAGGGGCGTACGACAAGGATGTGTACTGTCACCTGATTTGTTTTCAATATACAGTGAACATATAATGAGAGCTTTAATTGGTATGCCCGGAATTGTTGTTGGTGGGCACAATATAAACAATTTACTTTATGCTGATGACACAGTCTTGATAGCAACAAGTCAGAAAGAACTACAGGAAATGATAGACATTGTGGTGTTAGAAAGTGGAAGAATGGGCCTCAGTTTGAATAATTGGAAGACAGAAGTAATGGTGGTATCAAAGAAACGAATTATTCCTAAGTGTGTAATAAAAGTTGATGGTGTTATTTTAGGAGTACAGAAGTACAGAAATTTAAGTATCTGGGCACATGGATAACATCAGATGGAAGATGCATAACTGAGATGGCACATGGATAACATCAGATGGAAGATGCATAACTGAGATAAGAAATAGAATAGGACAGGCAAAAACTGCATCCTTGTCATTGAGAGTAAGAAAAATAATTCTTGCTTGCTACATACATCCAGTTTTAACATATAGCTGTGAATCCTGGACAATAGGTAGGCAGGCCAAACAATTTCTGGAGGCCTCGGAGATGTAGTTTTACAGAAAAGTGCTTAGAATACCTTGGACAGCCAAAAAGAGCAACCAAGAGGTTTCGAAAGAGGCGGGAGTCCGAAGACAACTTATCACCGACATCAGAAGGAGCCAGTCATCATATTTCGGCCATGTTATGAGAAGAGGGAAAATAGAACATATTGTGACCACTGGAAAGATATGTGGAAGGAGAGATAGAGGAAGACAACGAGAGAAGATGCTTGACAGTCTTGTTGCATGGCATGGAGGTGTGTCGGCACACGAACTGATACATGCTGCAGGAGATCGCAGATTATGGAGAGGCATGATCGCCCACGCCAGTCGGCAAGGCACCTGATGATGATGATTAACAATAAAAGCCTCTTTAATGGTTAAAAAAATGTAATAATATACATTGAATATACACACCTGATTCTGGGGGTTGGGGTGGGGTGGGGGGGGGGGGGGGGGTTTAGGCATCTAGAGGCTACCATCACCCAGCCTCATCCCCCTTTCCTAATACTCTTTAGGGAGTAAGCCCCCCCCTCCCTTCAACTATCTTCTGTTTTAAAGATTTGTTTATAATACAACAGTAACAAACACCCCCCCCCCCGCCACACACACACACACACTATACGCACACATCACAGTGATTTTATAGGGATGGAATGTCTCCAGTGTATAAAGCCCTGTTTAATTGTGCAATAAAATAAAAATAATGATAATTACTATTACCTCATAATTGCGCAGTTAAACAAGACTTAAGCCCCTTCCCGACTGGCACATATTGGGGGGGGGGGCAGCCCCACAACCTGGTCAATATTGTATGTGTGGCTGTGTGCATGTTATACATACGTATGTGTGTGTGTGTGTCTGTGTGTGTCTTCGTGAATGTTGTATTTATAAAGGGTTAGCGTATCTAACCTTATTGGTATTATATATTTATATAAGCAAATAGTGTGCCAACACTTGAAATGTAAGGAAATATATGGAAAGCTAAAAGCAGTTTTATTTTAACCGACACAATCAAAACACTCCTGCATCAGATTTAGGTCAGCATTTTCCTCTGGTGGTTCAACTATCTCTCAGCTAAATGTTACCTTGGTCCCCACCGACGCACCTGGCGTGTGCTTGTATAAACACCTGGTCGAGCAAAGATGGTACAGTCAACCGCAGATCACTTTAACTCAGTTAACACAGCCCTATACCTTTAGTATAGACACGCGCGCATACACGGGAGATTCTAGGCAAGTCATTAAAGCTAATGTGGTAACACATATCTTTGCTTAAAAAAGGTAGTTGCCGGTCCTTTACATAAACAGAGGGGGAACCTTTGAGGCCGTTACATATTATGAATTAATCAAGTAACAGAAAGTGTATTGATCGGCACTCATAGAAAGAAATAGATGGATAGAAGAACACACTAGACAACAAAAAAAATAGATTTTTATGTTGTCTAGTGTGTTCTTCTATCTACTTCTTTCTATGAGTACCGATCTATCCTTTACAGAACGTTGCAGTGCTGTGTGGTTTCTCTAGGCAAATTCACGCTAAGTGGTTTGCTATTGATCCCTAAACGGTTTACCCTCGACGCAACTTTAGAAACCAGCGCAAATCAGTCTGCTGCCAGCTCGCCCACAGCTGGGAGCGAACCCGCAACCCTGGCATAGACAAAGTGCGCTGACAAAAGCTAAGCCCCTGGTGCCAGTTTGTACAGAAAACAGTGTGATAAAAATGTGAGAGAGACAGAGCGAGCTCATTACTTGCATCAAAGAGAGCCGATCCACGCTACTTTGGCCCCGCGTGATCAGAGCCAAATTAGAGCACGTCGTTCGCCGTGTGGGTCCTGGGGCTCTAGTTTAGGGAAAACAAGAAAAGACCTACTGGCAACCTAAAAGCATGTCGTAAGAGTCGACTACAGTCGGAGTGCATCTGCCTGAGAGGCAAGTGACCAGCAGTCTGAATACAAATGAGTCAGATATGTAAAACGGATGCACCCGCAACACTTAGGCTCTGGAACAGGAATGCAGTCCAAAAGTGGATGAACAACCAAAACTTTCCGCCAGAGGTTACAGTTGGTGAACACAAAGAAGAAAGAAGAAGAAGGGTACGTCGAAACAACGGGAAGTTTCACGAGGATAAGAGCAAGAAGGGGGGGGAGTTACTGAAAATAAGATTGATAGGTTGGCATCATAACAAGGAAATAAAATGAAATAAAATGGAGGAACGTCGCTGTATCTACACAGTTGCTTGCGGACGGTGACAGAGGTGGACAGTTTTTTTTATCAGCTGTCCGTACCTGTGGCAGAGCACTTTTGATTTATGACCGTGTGCAATGACGCTGGTTCACATCTCCCGACTTTACCTTTTCATCACAAGGATATACACCGGTATGAGATCAGACTGGCAGAAGGCTGTGGATAAATATGATCACTAGTGCCAAACGACATTGGCTAATAGAAGAAAAGAATAAGAAGCAGAAAAAGAAGAAGAAGAAGAAGAAGAAGAAGAAGAAGAAGAAGAAGAAGAAGAAGAAGAAGAAGAAGAAGAAGAAGAAGAAGAAGAAGAAGAAGAAAAAGAAGAAGAAGAAGTAGTAGTAGTAGAAGAAGAAGAAGATGATGATGATGAAGAAGAAGGTGAAGGAGGAGGCGAAGGATGGATAGGGCGAGTAGAAGGGAGGAGGCGGAGGAAAAAATTAATAATAATAATAAGAAGAAGCAGGAGGAATAGAAGGGGAAGCGTTTATTGAAAAGACATAATGTTTGAAGGTTGTGGCAACGTTGTTTCTTCTTGTTGCTATGGCTTAACACATCTGCTCTACATGAAGGAGACAAGTTTATACTATTGACCTAGTTTACATTTGAGAGCAGCCGATTATCCTGTAATTGCAAGCATGAATTCAACCGATAATGTATGGCAATTACACAAATATAGTACCTCTATTACGCTGCCGACTCCAGCCGTCACTTTCTTATCTCAGCTCATGCGTGACTGTTTATGTTTCAGACTAGCTTCTGTAGCCTGCTACCTGTAGATTGATAAGACATTTTTTAGATAAATCATAACAACCTGGTGCACATTAGATGCACACATAAATTCAGTCTCAGACTCGGTTTTGCTAAGTTGCCGCACACGTTGAGTAAACAGTTAAGCACGCACAAAGGAAACTAAGACGAACACTGATGAGTAATGATAAGGTTAGTTGCGTATCCTTTACAGGACGTTGCAGAACCAACTCCAATTTGGGAGACAGACTATTGTATTGTCTCAGACATTTATAGATATGAGATTTCAAGGAAAATAAATGCGAAATATATTTTTTTTTTTTTTTTTGGTTTAAATTACCTTTCAAAGAAGTAATTTAAAAAATATATTCAACGAGATATAAATGCAACGGAAGTTGCTGATTGCCTCAAAAAATAAGTGTTGAGATAAGTTGCTTTCAGTCAAGAATTGACATCACAGCACACGGGGCAATTCCATGTGTACTCCGTTCTCATCTTTAGCAGCCAGGGTAGATTTCCGATAATAATGGTACCGGTGCTAATCTGGTTTAATGTCCGTCTTGCTTTTCCTCTAAGTGTAGTGAGCCGGCCAGACCTTATGGTTTCACCCCGGTGTCTACTGGCCATACTAATTTTTTTTTTCCTTCTAAAGGGCTCTGACCACACCTGACCTGTCATGTATCAATTCACCTTGTTTCACATCTCCAGTGTCTTGTTTCACATCTCCAATGTCTTGTTTTACATCTCTAATGTCTTATTTCACATCTCCAATGTCTTGTTTCACATTTCCAATGTCTTGTTTCACATCTCTGATGTCGTCTTTCACATCTCCAATGTCTTGTTTCACATCACCGAGGTCTTGTTTCACACATCCGATGTCTTGTTTCACATCTCCGATGTCTTGTTTGACATCTCCAATGTCTTGTTTCACATCTCCAATGTCTTGTTTTACATCTCTAATGTCTTATTTCACATCTCCAATGTCTTGTTTCACATCTCCAATGTCTTGTTTCACATCTCTGATGTCGTGTTTCACATCTCCAATGTCTCGTTTCACATCACTGAGGTCTTGTTTCACACCTCAGATGTCTTGTTTCACATCTTGGATGTCTTGTTTCACATCTACGATGTCTTGTTTCACATCTCTAATGTCTTGTTTCACATCACCGAGGTCTTGTTTCACATCACCGAGGTTTTGTTTCAAATCTCTAATGTCTTGTTTCACATCTCCGAGGTCTTGTTTCACATCTCTAATGTCTTATTTCACATCTCCAATGTCTTGTTTCACATCTCCAGTGTCTTGTTTCACATCACCGAGTTCTTGTTTCACATCTCCAGTGTCTGGTTTCACATCTCTAATGGCTTATTTCACATCTCCAATGTCTTGTTTCACATCACCGAGTTCTTGTTTCACATCTTCAGTGTCTTGTTTCACATCTCTAATGTCTTATTTCACATCTCCAATGTCTTGTTTGACATCTCCAATGTCTTGTTTCACATCTCCAATGTCTTGTTTTACATCTCTAATGTCTTATTTCACATCTCCAATGTCTTGTTTCACATCTCCAATGTCTTGTTTCACATCACCGAGGTTTTGTTTCACATCAACGAGGTCTTGTTTCACATCACCGAGGTCTTGTTTCACATCACCGATGTCTTGTTTCACATCTCCAATGTCTTGTTTCACATCTTCAATGTCTTGTTTCAAATCACCGATATCTTGTTTCACATCTCTAATGTCTTGTTTCACATCACCGAGTTCTTGTTTCACATCTCTAATGTCTTGTTTCACATCACCGATGTCTTGTTTCACATCACCGAGGTTTTTTTTCACATTTTTAATGTCTTGTTTCACATCTCTGAGGTTTTGTTTCACATCTTTAATGTCTTGTTTCACATCTCCGATGTCTTGTTTCACATCTCCGATGTCTTCTTTCACATCTCTAATGTCTTTTTTCATTTATAATGTCTTGTTTGACATCTCCAATGTCTTGTTTCACATCTCCAATGTCTTGTTTTACATCTCTAATGTATTATTTCACATCTCCAATGTCTTGTTTCACATCTCCAATGTCTTGTTTCACATCTCTGATGTCGTGTTTCACATCTCCAATGTCTTGTTTCACATCACCGAGGTCTTGTTTCACACCTCCGATGTTTTGTTTCACATCTCCGATGTCTTGTTTGACATCTACGATGTCTTTTTTTACTTCTCTAATGTCTTGTTTCACATCACCGAGGTCTTGTTTCACATCACCGAGGTTTTGTTTTACATCTCTAATGTCTTGTTTCACATCACTGAGGTCTTGTTTCACATAACCGATGTCTTGTTTCACATCACCGAAGTTTTGTTTCACATCTCTAATGTCTTGTTTCACATCTCCGAGGTTTTGTTTCACATCTTTAATGTCTTGTTTCACATTTTCGATGTCTTGTTTCACATCTCCGATGTCTTGTTTCACATCTCCGATGTCTTGTTTCACATCTCTAATGTCTTGTTTCACATCACCGAGGTCTTGTTTCACATCACCGATGTCTTGTTTCACATCACCGATGTCTTGTTTCACATCACCGAGGTTTTGTTTCACATCACCGAGGTCTTGTTTCACATCTCCGATGTCTTATTTCACATCACCGATGTCTTGTTTCACATTTTTAATGTCTTGTTTCACATCTCTGAGGTTTTGTTTCACATTACCGAGGTCTTGTTTCACATCACCGATGTCTTGTTTCACATCACCGAAGTTTTGTTTCACATATTTAATGTCTTGTTTCACATCTCTGATGTATTGTTTCACATCTCCTATGTCTTGTTTCACATCACCGAGGTCGACTTCAGCCTCGTTTCCCGGTAACTGTGAACTCCGCCACCGTTTGACCCAGGCCACTATGACGTCTAGTATGGCAAACAATACCGCAACGTCATTCGGGACAGGATGCTAATTATTGAAATAGTAAGTAAAAGTAACAAAACGGTAAAATACCCTTTTTTACGCCTTCGGGCTTATTGGGCATATAGGGCTCGACCTACATTTTTTAGGTCACTTGGTGCTTGGCAGGTGAGCTGGTCAACATCCCATTGACCGCTTTTATTTCGCAGGACTTCACCTGGTACCCAGTCAAGCCTTGGTCGAACTGGGTCATTTTAAAAAAAAATTCCGGTTTCGCCAGGACTTGAACCCATGACCTTCCGATTCGGAGGCGAGCATTTAGCCCCTACACCTATTGAAACAGTACATATTAGTATACAAATATTAGACAATCAACCCAGTGCCTTCTCCACAATGAAGGTTGGCTACAGTGTATCTCCAGCACACGCATCCATCTGTCTATAAGTGTACATAGCCCCGACGAGGTTCTGACATGTGTCATGTCAATCTTGTTGTCAGTTCAGGTGTTTGACACGGTTATGTCAGCTGTGCAACAGCTTTATCTTTATATCATTTGTCCTACACGTTTTATAGGTTTACATTCACTACTTTATTACTACAGATATTGCTATCGTGCATGTAACACAGTGGTATTATGATCATATATCATAATATCACAGTATTACATTCGCTTTTTTTAATGCCACAGTATTACACGTCTCACTACTATATTTCATGCATGTATCATAATATCACAGTATTACACGTCTCACTACTATATTTCATGCATGTATCATAATATCACAGTATTACACGTCTCACTACTATATTTCATGCATGTATCATAATATCACAGTATTACACGTCTCACTACTATATTTCATGCATGTATCATAATATCACAGTATTACACGTCTCACTACTATATTTCATGCATGTATCATAATATCACAGTATTACACGTCTCACTACTATATTTCATGCATGTATCATAATATCACAGTATTACACGTCCTAATACTATATTTCATGCATGTATCGTAATATCACATTATTATGGTAATATTTTGTATTGCAGTGTTTACGATTGTTTATATATATAATCGTTTGTGTGCCACTAGAGTCACATATGGCTGGCATTCGATTTCTCTGCTCCCCTCTATTGCAAGCAACTTTCTTACATTCAGACATGGAGTTTACACCTGCATTTTTGGCATTTGGTCATAATGTTCTTCTTAATGTTTCCCTCGACTGTCTTCTTTTTTTCTCAGACCGTTCGATTCATATTTGAGTGCCTGTTTTGTGCTCATTTGGTCCCAAATTGCGCCCAGTAAATCTCCAGATTCTTTATCCGAAATCGGTACGGGTATTTGTTCAGACATTTCTCTGATTTCTTCACGCTTTTTGAAGTCATCCTATTTTATATTCATGATATTTTTTTCCCATTTATTTTACAATGCATTTAACTTTCGTTCCATTTCTTTGGTGGTTATGCAGCTATCACTGGAATATATTAGAAATGAAAGCACGATAGAAATGAAGATGTGTAGCTTGGCCTTGAAGCTGTAAAACTAAGTGCTCCATGTTTAGTTAAAGAATGTTGTTGCTTTGCCAATTCGTGTCATGAATTTCTTTCTTGTATCTCATTGAGAGTAAAAATTGCTATGCAAATAGGTGAAAAGGTCAGTTACTTTATTTGTTCATTCTCTAGCCTGACATATACATAATCTGTTATTGCTATCTTTAATATAAATATATATTTTTCCCAGAACTTTTTGTAGTGTGACGACAAATCGCTTTTTTAATATACACACATAATTATAAAATTTACTACAGGGCAGCCGCCATGCAGCGGCTAGACGAATCGGCCCTCGGTGGTGATAATGTAGCATCCCGCCTTTGTGTAGCGGCACTACTAATTGCCTCTCGGTGATGATATGGTAGCACCCCACCGACGTGTAGCGCCAGCACTAATTGTCTCTTGGTGGTGATATGGTAGCATCCCGTCGTCGTGTAGCGTAAACAATATTTGCCTCTCGGTGGTGATATGGTAGCTTCCCGCCGTCGTGTAGCGGCAACACTAATTGTCTCTTGGTGGTGATATGGTAGCATCCCGCCGTCGTGTAGCGTAAACAATATTTGCCTCTCGGTGGTGATATGGTAGCTTCCCGCCGTCGTGTAGCGGCAACACTAATTGCCTCTCGGTGGTGATATGGTAGCTTCCCGCCGTCGTGTAGCGGCAACACTAATTGCCTCTCGGTGGTGATATGGTAGCTTCCCGCCGTCGTGTAGCGGCAACACTAATTGTCTCTTGGTGGTGATATGGTAGCTTCCCGCCGTCGTGTAGCGGCAACACTAATTGCCTCTCGGTGGTGATATGGTAGCATCACACTGTCAGCCATTACTTCATAGGCGACCTGAGAGCCTTTTTCAAATTACAGCTGCGTCTTAGTATACTTTATGATGCTCATTCAGTCTAAGTCTAGATCAATTTTACAAATCCCCATCGATTGGAAGTAAAACCTACAAACACCTGGCTCTGTGATGTCTTTGTCGCAGTTGTGAGTCATTTAATCAAGAAGCGGAGGACGCGCTGGTGCAGTCACTGGACCATTGCATGCCGGCTTGAAGTTCTTAGGTTAGGATCCTCATGCAGGTGGACTTTTATAAAACTGACATTGGTCCCAAGGTCGACCCAGCATACAAGGGAACGTTCCAGGAATAACGCTACCACTGTGGTGCTGGTTTCATCAGCATTCGAATATGAAATTCTGTGTGACAGTTTTTGTTAGCACCGTAAGCCCAATGCTCAAATGGCGTTGAATAAAAATTTCCTTATTGTTAGCTGGGTGTCCTCACAGGACGCTGTAAGACCAACCCCATTATTTTTGGCTGATGTGGTTTTTCTAGGCAAATTTACGATCACTAGTTTGCCATTATTATTAGTTTGCTAATAAACAGCATCCTTTCTCGAAAGCTGAAATATTTTGATCATATCAAGCGCCACGACGGATTGGAAAAAATTATAGCAGAAGGCATGGTACCAGGAAGGAGGGGCAGAGGCCGACCGACACGAAGATGGGCACAGGATATAAGTGACTCCTTGAGCGTGAAAGTTCATGAGGCGCAGAACTGGCGAGAGACCGAGTTTCTTTCAGGCAGACTGTGATGAGAGCGACATTCTGCAAAGGACCTGCTACATGATGATGATGAGTTTGCCATTGCTTGTGAATGGTTGGCTCTCGATACAAATATTAAAACCAACACAAGGTTGTGTGCTGCCAAATCTCCTGCAACTGGGATGGAGCTTGGGACTCTGGCATTACGAACTGAGCAAAGCCTAAGGTAGAGACACCGACTTTGTTCTTTATTAGACTCACAAGTTAAAGGGTAGTAACTCATTCGTTTTTGTATGTATCTTGTTTAATTATGATTTAGTTCCCCTTGGTCACTAAAATATGTTTTGAACAGGCCTAGTTGACTAATTTAGTTGTTTGAATTGACTTATTGCTCTTATCACTTGTTTCCCACAACACGGTCCTTCGGAATAGAAAACTGGTTAGATCTTAGTAAATTTGATTCGGTGAGGGTACACAGTGTATTATGTTCACTGGACGTTATTATCAAGAGTATTTAAGTTGTAGCGAAGACTGAAATGTACGTATAGTCACGTTATTCCTACATCCTTTGTTCTCATTAATTGTCCCTGGATATTTCTGAGAATGTGACTGAGCTCCGATATTTTTTCATAGTTCTGTTGTTTAGTTTGCTGGCCGCACATTTCAGCATTGGCAGAACACAAGTCTAGGTACAATATTCTTAAATGCGGTCACGCTGCACCAACGTCTCAGTCTACATTATATGCAGTTATCAACTACACCACTGGATATGTTGATGGTATTTACAATCCAGTCTGCATCCACATCAGATCATTCTTTGTACTCTCTTGCACTTATCTAATTGTAGTTGTTACAGCTACCGCTAGTGTCTAACCAACTCATTCTTTGCACTCTCTTGCACTTATCGGATTGTAGTTGTTGCAGCTACCGCTAGTGTCTAACCACCTCATTCTTTGCACTCTCTTCCACTTATCTGATTGTAGTTGTTGCAGCTACCGCTAGTGTCTAACCACCTCATTCTGTGTAGATCAGTTGCACAGCGAATCCTCAAAACAATCTCTACATTGATTGTCCAGGATCTCCTTCGCAGACTTCTTGTTTCAATAGTGTTCTTTATATTTCCATGATACCTGCGGTTGTCCACAGTTACAGACACACATATAGGACCTGTGCTTGTCATCAGTTATATACACACATATAGGACCTGTGGTTGTCAGCAGTTACATGCACACATATAAGACCTGTGGTTGTCCACAGTTACAGACACACATATAGGACCTGTGGTTGTCCACAGTTACAGACACACATATAGGACCTGTGGTTGTCAGCAGTTACATGCACACATATAGGACCTGTGGTTGTCCACAGTTACAGACACACATATAGGACCTGTTGTTGTCTACAGTTACAGACACACATATAGGACCTGTGGTTGTCCACAGTTACATACACACATTTAGGACCTGTGGTTGTCAGCAGTTATTTACACACATATAGGACCTGTAGTTGTCAGCAGTTATATACACACATATAGGACCTGCGGTTGTCAGTAGTTACATACACACATATAGGACCTGCGGTTGTCAGTAGTTATATACACACATATAGGACCTGCGGTTGTCAGTAGTTATATACACACATATAGGACCTGTGGTTGTCAGTAGTTATATACACACATATAGGACCTGCGGTTGTCAGTAGTTATATACACACATATAGGACCTGTGGTTGTCCACAGTTACATACACACATATAGGACCTGTGGTTGTCAGCAGTTACAGACACACATATAGGACCTGTGGTTGTCAGCAGTTACATACACACATATAGGACCAGTGGTTGTCAGCAGTTACATACACACATATAGGACTTGTGGTTGTCAGCAGTTACATACATACATATAAGACCTGTGGTTGTCTACAGTTACAGACACACATATAGGACCTGTGGTTGTCCACAGTTACAGACACACATATAGGACCTGTGGTTGTCCACAGTTACAGACACACATATAGGACCTGTGGTTGTCCACAGTTACATACCCACATATAGGACCTGTGGTTGTCAGCAGTTACAGACACACATATAGCACCTGTGGTTGTCCACAGTTACAGACACACATATAGGACCTGTGGTTGTCCACAGTTACAGACACACATATAGGACCTGTGGTTGTCCACAGTTACATACCCACATATAGGACCTGTGGTTGTCAGCAGTTACAGACACACATATAGCACCTGTGGTTGTCCACAGTTACATACACATATATAGGATCTGTGGTTGTCCACAGTTACAGACACACATATAAGACCTGTGGTTGTCCACAGTTACATACACACATGTAGGACCTGTGGTTGTCATTAGTTACAGACACATATATAGGACCTGTGGTTGTCAACAGTTACATACACACATAGTTACTCGAGTTACTGCCTTTGGGATTGACTGCTATTTTCCCCCGGTTAAGCGTGTTCTTTTTATTGCACTTGTGTATTCGTGTGGCTTTGTTATATATGTGCTGAAGAAGGCTATATAGCTTCAACGTTCACGTTTTGTGTGTGTGTGTGTGTGCTGTATTGTGAAGCTTGCTGATATACGTTTCGTTTGATTTTATATCTTTCCTTGAAACCAATTATGAGCGGATCATAATTGCCACACGTCTTGTATTTTTTTTAGATTTCTTATTGTGTTTTCTGGATATATATTGAATAGGTATGGCAACAGAATGCACCCCTGCCTCACTAACTTTTGCACATTGAAAAACCAGTTTCGCCAGTTACTCTGTTGGCGGCTTGTTGTTCTTGAAGTACATTTTCAATTAAAATCAATGGAAATCCCATACTTCTCATGATAGACCACAATTTTTTTTATGTTTGACACAATCAAAAACCTTGCTATATGTAATATCACAAGCATGGAGATCTGCGTTTTATACTTAACATTTTTCAAAAAATTATAATTATATTAAAGATGTGATCCCTATCTGCTCTGCCCTGTCTGAAACAGCTTGTGCTTCAACTTAGATGTGATCCCTAGCTGCTCTGTCCTGTCTAAAACAGCTTGTGCTTCAACTTAGATGTGATCCCTATCTGCTCTGCCCTGTCTAAAACAGCTTGTGCTTCAACTTAGATGTGATCCCTATCTGCTCTGCCCTGTCTGAAACAGCTTGTGCTTCAACTTAGATGTGATCCCTAGCTGCTCTGCCCTGTCTGAAACAGCTTGTGCTTCAACTTAGATGTGATCCCTAGCTGCTGTGCCCTGTCTGAAACAGCTTGTGCTTCAACTTAGATGTGATCCCTAGCTGCTCTGCCCTGTCTGAAACAGCTTGTGCTTCAACTTAGATGTGATCCCTAGCTGCTCTGCCCTGTCTAAAACAGCTTGTGCTTCCACTTAGAACAAGTGGAGCTGATATTCAATTGTGCAATACAGAATATTGTTGACAAAATACATTGTTGTTTACGGAATCAGCTAACCGAACAAATAGTGGTTTCTTTAGGACATATTTTAATATTACAATATCATTTTATAAAGGATAAATGTATGCAGTGATTTTATTTGTGATTTCACCAGTTATTTTCCCCTAGTTCCACACAAACCGCTAAACCCAAAGGTAGAAGAGGATTGGCCACGTAAAAGTTTAATAAATGTAAGAAAAGTTGTTGATAACTGATGATCACAGTCATTGAAAACGATTTGGTCAATACTTTGTGAGACGTCTACCATATTCTGGTATGCGGGAACGTCAAACATCTACATTGCTCTATAATGCATATTTCTGTGTAACACGCCGACACAGAATCACTCCCCGTTATCAGATTACTAGTATATTACTTTGACATAATTTCCGGCCCTAGTATATAGACTCACATTCCCTCAGAATAATAACGCACACACTTGGAGGAAACTTCTGCCAGCAATCACAATTTGTTAATCTAATGTCGCATGTGCTCATCATTACAGCTGTAATGTGTTATATTTTACAGTCTGGGAACGCTCAATCTTGAAATCTCTGTTTAGTGTAGACTTTTCACTGTTCCAAGAAGAGTATACAGTTGTTTGACCTATATTAATTTCACATATTCATAGAAAATATTTTTAAAAAAAGCACTGAACAAATGACCTACAACGGGAGTTTGTTGCGCAAATATGATGGAGTCAGTGTCATACTTAGGGCCAGGAAAGGTCTGACAGCACTGAACAAATGACCTACAAGGGGAGTTTGTTGCACAAATATCATGGAGTCAGTGTCATAGTTAGGGCCATGAAAGGTCTGACAGCACTGAAGGTATTGGCAGCAAATGATACTGAATAATGCTGACCCTTCCTTCTTTATCATGACCTTGTGTTCAGTGTGGTACACTACGACCTTTGCCTTATCATTGTCAGCAACATATAGCTAGACATATCGACACGATTACAAAATCAGGCATTGGGACTACTCAACTGAACAAAAGACACCTGGTGCCAGACCAGCGATACGTCCACCAATGCCGGCCACTAGACACTCACAACGGTGAAAAGGCACACAAATATATTATCACAGGACAGCAACAACCCACTGTACATTACCATTGATGACGTCACTGGGTAAGTAAGTAAATTTTACCCACCAGGACATCACACTGAGCGATAAACACCCCGTGACCCAAAGTGCCACCATGCGGATGAGGATCATCTGTGCAAAGGTCCCAGAAACCGCGTTCAACCGTTAGGTTATATTACGGCCCCAGAAAAAAACCGGGGTGAGGTTTCAAAATAACGAAAAATGGCGTCCCCCAAGGGGACGACGTTAGACATAATTGTCTATCTGATGACGTCAGATTAGGACACCTGAAAGGGATCGCTTCTGGATAATCTCGGATGAAACTATAACCCAGCAGGTGTGAACGATTGACAAAGTCAATAAACGAAAGTTTAATGCATATGAACACAAATGTCTGCGAAAAGTGATGAAAATAAAATTGGATGAATTCAAAAGTAGTGGAGAAATAAAAAATAAAAAAAAGGTCGGGGCAAACACTGGTATCAACAGTTATACGACAGATAAGACCGTTTAATATTGGATCCTGACAAGAAACCAACAGAGAATCACCAAACAGGCATTAAAATGGGAAATAAAGAGATTAACGGAAACCCTAAAAGAAACGTGGATGAGAGAAGCCAAAGCAGCTGGACTAGATTCAGTAAATGATTTTGAACTGATGACACAAGTAGAACGGAATGGAGGAGTTGAGTTGAGTCAAGAATTAACAGCACAGCACTCGGGTCATTCCCATGTGTGCTCCGTCCTCATCTTCAGCAGCCAGCGCAGAGTTACAATAATGACTACACCAATCACAATCTGGTTAAATGTCCGTCGTGCCTTTCTTCTCAGTGTAGTGAGCTGGCGAGACCCTCTGGTTACCCCCAGGTGCCTCATTCTCTCCAGGCCATAATAATTCTGTTTCTCTACTTATTCCGCTGCCTTTTCGCAAAGGGCCTGGACCACATCTGCCTTGTCATGTATCAGTTCACCACACAGTGGTGCAGATCCAGCTAATCTGTCTGCCTGTTCATTACCTACTACACCGGCACGGCCTGGAAAAAATATCTAAAGCACAATTATGTACACGAAGCATCCCTGTCTTCACCTTTCTCAGCATGCCTTCAGAGTCTGTTACAATTACGCCATGTGTATGCATCTCGTTCTCTAGCCAACGGAGAGCTGAAGTTACTGCCTCCACCTCCGTTCTCATGCTAGATGTTGTGATGTCGTATGTTAGGCTGTCTTGCACTAAAGATTAGCACTCAGAGATAATTTTGTTGAGTCGTTTGGCTCGTATTGGTCTAAGGGATTCCCCGTGGCCAATATACGATCAACTTATCTCTGGAGTAGGGCAACTCAAGTATTGGCACTACAAAATATATCAGTATATAAATACAATATTTCTAGGCACACTTGGCTGGACACCCCCACTACTTACTACAGAAAGCCCCCAGGTTATGATAGTTCATTATCATAACCATGTTAACACATATAATGAAGATACATACACATACAACTGCTAAACACTTAAGAAGGTGACATAGAGAAACCTAAGTCAGCCATGAAAATGAATGCATGTATTTAGTATACTATCTGTACAAAAACAATTGAAGTGAATTCCAGCTATCAGTGAAAGAATCTCAGCAATAATGTCTAGATTCTAAGGAAGCTATGCAGACAGCCGGTCCTGGAGGTGACTATATTCTCATCATTGGACACAGGGAGCTGTGAGGAACACAACATCATGTGAAGCATTAGACTTATCTTCTCTTTTCTCTGTCTATGATGCCTCCCTCAGCTCCGGATGATTTGACTGTCTTTGACTCTGGGAATTCTGCTCCACTGGATCAAGTAGCAAGAGTACTTCACTGTACAGCAACTGTACTGGTATCTAGCATGTCTATATCACCAGTAAGGACACACAATGTCTTAGAGCCACATTACTCTGGCACTGGTAGCTGTTTGAGGCACAATCTCCCCCATTTTTGGAGATGTCAGGAACCTTCACAGGTGTTAGCTGGTGGGTAACAAGTTGGTTCTGGTGGTTGGATTGGTGGGTGGATGTTGGTGAGACTGTGAATCTTCTGCCAGCTCTTCAGAAAATATACATCCTGTCAAGAAAATAACTCAACATTAGTCATCATCAAGAGGGTAACATCTTGACAGGAAAGACAGAGCAAGCATAGTCATCAACTCCCATCTGCTGACTCCTCCCTGCTCTCCTGTTTCATTCCTCAGATTGCCTCTCCAGACCAAAAGACATAAGTCTCCTATATTTATCTGTCTGTTTAGTGCAAGAGAAGGCAAGTCAGATATACAGTGGAGATAGATAAAGTGGTCTAACACATATATCATCTCCCCCTATCCCCCTCACTCTGCACACAAACACCAATATTTACTGTCAGTACCTGCATTCACTAGTTTTCCCAACCGCCCCAGCACTCATTGATCTGGGTCAAGCACACACATACTTTGATTAACACAGCCCTGACCCAATTCTGTCCCCATCTCGTATGTACAGATTCTGTAAGTAGTTTAAAACGTACACAATTGTAAGGGCATTAAATGTTTATCAGTATGGGTGGTTTATTGAGGGCATAAGCTATTTAGTCTGTACAGTGGAAGATCTACGTTCGAATCCGCTACTCTAGCGATCAAGAATGGTAGAACTAAGTGAGATCACACAGCCGATATGGATTTCTCTACAGCAGTGACTACTTTACAGACAACATTCTAGGTACTCGTAAACTATAATTAACTTACCCAAGCATATGTAAAAACTGAGACATTTCCAGATTGCCTTGAAAATTTAAAGTATACAGGCACAGATTAACACATCTGGAGGCTTGAGAAGCTGGCAAGGAGAATGGCGTCAGTTAGACATTTCAGGCGTTGGTACAAAAGAAGTTCCTTGTATACTGGGGCAAGGAGTAAATCGGTTTCCAAGAAACCTCAATTAACTCCCTAAATATATCCCCAAAAGAAATACATTTAAAAGTGGAGTTTAGTTAAAGTAACCAGAAAAGGCAGACATAATAATGTTGTCCAATACAGGCCTATATATATAGATATAAGGGACTATATATTTCTGGGCGAGTCCAAGTTTGAATTTTGTGCAGATTACAGGTAAGACAGGTTATCAGCCTTACAAACCGATGTGTAATGACTATCATTTCACGACAGTACCCCCCCCCCCCCCCCCAAGGGAAGAGCGTACTACGCGAATGAAAAATGATCAGCCATTTACACATCTATGGACTCACTACTTTCAGCTTGCTCATCACCTTCAGTCTGTGAATTATCAGACAAGGGATGGCGGCTCAAGAAATCTGCTCCCACATTCTGATTACCAGGAATATATTCCACAGTAAACGAATAGGGTTGCAGTAGCAAAGACCACCTCATCAATCTTGGATTCAAATGGGTAGAAGATGCCAAGAATACGAGGGGTTGGTGGTCAGTTTGTACCGTGAATTGTACACCATATAAATAAGGTTGGAACCGCTGTACGCTCCAAACCAAAGCAAGACACTCTCGCTCAATACAGGAGTAACGTCGTTCAGCCTGGTTGAGCTTTCTGCTGGCATATGCCACAGGAAAGAGAGTCTCAGAATCCTGTAAACCTGTCTGAAGGATTGTGGCCCCAATTCCCACTCCACTCGCATCAGTGCGCAAAACAAAGGGCTTAGATAAGTCCGGAAGTTGCAGCACTGGGGATGAAGTTAATTTCTCTTTCAGAGTGCGGTAAGCGTCTTCACACTCAGGGGTCCAACATACCTTCTCAGGACGATCTTTTTTGGTGGCATCTGTTAAAGGTGCCGCTATAGAATTGAAGTTCTGAATGAACTTTTGATAATATCCGCACAGGGATACAAAGGAACGGACTTCCTTTTTCGTTGTAGGTCTAGGAGCTTTCTTAAGCTTCTCAATGTTCTTGGGTTCTGGGCTAATGGTTCCTTCAGAAACCGTGTGCCCCAGAAACTCCAAGTCCCGCCAAGCCAATTTGCATTTGGTAGGTCGGGCAGTCAGACCTGTCTCTTTCAACCTCTGTAAGAGTTTTTGCAACGAAACTAAGTGCTCCTCGAAGGTCTCGGAAGCCACCAGAATATCGTCCATAAAATTGGAGATAGAGGGGTCCCCCAAGGGGTTTAAAAGCAGTCTCATCATTCTGGTGAAGGCCCCCGGAGCATTGCAAGTTCCAAAAGGAAGGACGTTAAATTCATAATGGGCATCTGAAGTGCTAAAAGCTAAATATTTACGCACCTCTTTCCTGACAGGGATCTGATAGTACCCTTTGCTCAGGTCAATTTTGGAAAAAAACTTGGCCTTATTGAGCCGGGCAAACAGATGACTCTGATCAGGAAGGGGCTCCGGAAGAAATTCCGTTACCCTGTTCAGTTGTCTGTAGTCTATATGCACAGACGATGCTCACCTGAAGGTTTCCTCAAGAGAACCACATTAGCACTGTAAGGGGACTCTGAGGGTGAAATCACACCTTCCTTAAGTAGATATTCGATCTCCTTTCTTACTGCTTCCTCTTTAGAGAAAGGGATCTGAAAAGGGCGTTGACGAATAGGCTCATCAGTAACCAATGTCATATCATACTCCATTAATGAAGTGCGCCCTGGCTTCTCTGTCAGGACAGAATCGTACTCTGACAAGAGTTGCCCTATAGCTTGTTTCTGAGAGACAGAGAGAGTTGGGTTAACCTCTACATCTTTATAGGTCTCCCTGGGGTGAAGAGGATATTCCACAGCTGTGGCTTCTCCACCTTCCACCTCCATAGCTACAGAAAGTGTCAAGAGGGTCGGTGTGTCACTTACCTCTCTCTCGTTGTATTTCCGGAGGAGATTAATGTGATAGACCTTTGACTTACCTTTAATGTTGATCTTATAATGGATCCTGGATATCTTCTCTACCACCGTATAAGGGCCTCCCCAAGCTAACTCTAACTTAGACTTCCCTGATGGTAGTAGCAAAAGCACCCTATCTCCAACCTCAAGACATCGTTCCTTCCTTCGTCTTCCGGTTGAAATGTGCAGCGTACCTCTTACGTGCACGAATCAAGTTCTCTTTAGCCAGGTCCCACCCTAGCTTTAACCGTTCCTTGAGTTCCTGCACATACTGTGATATGGTTTTCAAGGAATCATCTGCCCCTTCGTCTGTCCATGTCTTCCTGAGAATGGCCAAGGGTCCAGAAATGGGTCTTCCGAACACCAAGGTCGCAGGTGGAAATCCAGTAGAGGCATTGGGTACTTCCCGGTAGGCGAATAGTGCTGCAGACAGATACTCGTCCCACCTCTCTGGCTTTTCCTGTGTTAATCTTCTCAGAAGCGATACCAACGTTCCATTGAACCGCTCATTCTGGCCGTTCGCTTGGGGTCGGTATGGACTGGTGCAAATGTGTTGAGACTTGATTATCTGAAACACTTCCTCCATTAGTTTCCCTTTAAACTGAGATCCATTGTCTGTCAGTATCTGCGAAGGGAATCCCACTCTGGTGAAAATGCTCATCAATGCCTCTGCCACCGTCTTACTGTCAATCCTCCGAAGTGCAACAGCCTCCGGATACCCTGAACAACAGTCGACCAAGGTCAATATGTAAGCATTCTTCTTCTTTGTGAGAGGAAGTGGTCCAACCAAATCGACCGCCACCCTTTCAAAAGGTGTGGAGGTGACAGGGGTTTCCCCCAGTCCGACTGGTGCATTCCTGCCTTTGGGAGCTACCTTCTGGCACTCCGGACAGGATTTGACATAACGCATGATATCTGCTGACATACCTGGCCAAAAGTAATGGCAGGCAATGCGTTGTGTCGTTGCATGTATTCCCATATGGGCACTATAGGCTATAGTGTGCCCCATCTGGAGAATCTGCTGTCTATATGTTTTGGGTACTACAAGTTGACTGTGCTCTGTATACTTGTCACTTGCCCATCTGTAAAGCAACTTACCTTTCATGAAGAATTCTTTCTTCAAAGGAGGATTGTGACTTGCAGTTAACTTTTTAAAACATGCCTTAAGGGTTGGGTCACTACTTTGGGCCACCTTAATTTCCTCAGGAAGAGGATTTACATGAGGAGAATCCTCTAAAGCACTTTTATGTTGTGCTCGGGTGGTCACCGCAGCAAGATGCTCTGAAGGTTTCTTCGGCTCTGCTAAAAATACATAAGTAGCGCCAAGAATTAAATCAAAGGTACAGTGTTCGAGCACTGCAGCCTCAATTACCCCCGAGACATACTTTGAACGGACCTTAATCTTAGCAATAGGCAAGTTTAAAGGTTTAGCATCCAATGTGGCACATTGGAGCTCTATGAATCTGCCAGTATACTGATCAGGTTTTACAAACTCTGGCCTCACCACACAGCCGTATGACAAACCACTATCATACAGACAATTTAGAGAATATCCATTAGCCCAAACCCTCTCTACCACAGGAGGCCTATTGGAACCATTGTACAATTGTTCCTGGGTAGAAGGTACTACAGTAGACAACAAAGCTGATACTTGTAAATTCCCTGACCTGTTTGGATTTACATTCCTTAGTCCAGTGGTTATTATTCTTACAAATATGGCAGTAAGGCTTTTTAGGGCCATTAAAGGGTTGTCTATGTTGTGTTCCCTGAACTTTTGAGGGGTTCTGGGGTTGTGCTTGGGATGAATTCTTTTTAGGGGATTCATTTGGATGGGTTTTATGACCATTACCATTATTTTTCCCTTGGCCCTGGGCCTTGGGTTTCCCACCTATACACACTTCTTTATGTGCCATCTCATACCTCTCAGCATACATCAACATCTCACTCAGTCTGTCAGCACCATTCTCCGTCAGGAAGGTTTGCATAGGTCGAGGTAATGTCTCTCGGAGTTGTTCCGTTAGGATCATCTCCTGTAAATCTTCAAAAGAAGAGGAGTATCCAGACATTTCCCTCCACCTTGTCAAATATCCCTGAAGGCGACTGGCGAACTGAGGATAGTTCTCCCCTGTCATCTTTCTCTCATTTCTGAACTTCTGTCTGTATGTCGCAGCATTAAGTTCGAAACGTTTCAGTAAAGCCTGACACAATGCATCATAATCAGTCTCAGTACCGGTGGGCATCCGTTGATAAATCTCGTATGCCTCACCCCTCAAACCTTGAGCCAACTTCAGCGTGTACATGTTCCTTTCCAAGTTGTACAAAGATGCCAATTTGCCAAATCGGTCTAGGTACTGTTCAATATTTTCAGCCTTCGGGTCGAAGACTGGCATAGGAAAGTTCATCGCTTGAGCTGAGCTACTGTGCGTTGATGCACCATCAATATCAGGTGTTGGAGATCTGGGTCTATTACCCTCTCTCTGAGCCTGAAGTTCCAATTCTCTTAACCTCACCTCCTGTTCCAACTTCATTCTTTCTGACTCCCTCTCAGACTCAATTTTCTGAGTCTCTCAGATTCTTCGGAGACTCTCAGATTCTCGAATCCTCTCAGATTCAATTCGGAGTCTTCAGTTTCTTCTCAGATTCTATTCGGAGTCTTTCGCTTTCCTTCTCTGCCTCAATTCTGAGTCTCTCAGCCTCACGGGCTTCCATCCTCATCTCACGTTCCGTGGTTTTAATCCACTCGGTCATTTCTTTACCCTCCAATCCCATCTGGACAGCCATGTCCTTCAATTCCTGTATGGAAATTTTTGACTGCGACATGCTGTCTTGTCAATCTAACAGTCCACAACAAAATATATTGTCACCAACAATGTAAATATAATCAACAATAGATTAAATTATCACCACCAACCAAGGTTGTACCTAACCCAATGTACTTGACACCACAAAACACCACAATGATTACAAATCACTCCTAGGAGTATACTCTAAGAACTGACCCAGAATGGTCACAACTGTGTTAACAAAAAACAAAACACTGAACAACTCCTGGCCAAGATCACCAGCAAATTTAAAGATTGAACAGTGTACAAAAATCAATCCCACGACGAGACCACAGATTTTTGGGGATATGTTGTTCTGTCACATATCACTCCTGTCGCGTGCCTAATGTAAGGATTTCTCCTTCAGAACCAGCAGCACTCAGAGATAATTTTGTTGAGTCGTTTGGCTCGTATTGGTCTAAGGGATTCCCCGTGGCCAATATACGATCAACTTATCTCTGGAGTAGGGCAACTCAAGTATTGGCACTACAAAATATATCAGTATATATATATAATATATTTCTAGGCACACTTGGCTGGACACCCCCACTACTTACTAAAGAAAGCCCCCAGGTTATGATAGTTCATTATCATAACCATGTTAACACATATAATGAAGATACATACACATACAACTGCTAAACACTTAAGAAGGTGACATAGAGAAACCTAAGTCAGCCATGAAAATGAATGCATGTATTTAGTATAATATCTGTACAAAAACAATTGAAGTGAATTCCAGCTATCAGTGAAAGAATTTCAGCAATAATGTCTAGATCCTAAGGAAACTAGGCAGACAGCCGGTCCTGGAGGTGACATCTTCTCATCATTGGACACAGGGAGCTGTGAGGAACACAACATCATGCGAAGCATTAGACTTATCTTCTCTTATCTCTGTCTATGATGCCTCCCTCAGCTCCGGATGATTTGACTGTCTTTGACTCTGGGAATTCTGCTCCACTGGATCAAGTAGCAAGAGTACTTCACTGTACAGCAACTGTACTGGTATCTAGCATGTCTATATCACCAGTAAGGACACACAATGTCTTAGAGCCACATTACTCTGGCACTGGTAGCTGTTTGAGGCACAATCTCCCCCATTTTTGGAGATGTCAGGAACCTTCACAGGTGTTAGCTGGTGGGTAACAAGTTGGTTCTGGTGGTTGGATTGGTGGGTGGATGTTGTTGAGACTGTGAATCTTCTGCCAGCTCTTCAGAAAATATACATCCTGTCAAGAAAATAACTCAACATTAGTCATCATCAAGAGGGTAACATCTTGACAGGAAAGACAGAGCAAGCATAGTCATCAACTCCCATCTGCTGACTCCTCCCTGCTCTCCTGTTTCATTCCTCAGATTGCCTCTCCAGACCAAAAGACATAAGTCTCCTATATTTATCTGTCTGTTTAGTGCAAGAGAAGGCAAGTCAGATATGCAGTGGAGATAGATAAAGTGGTCTAACACATATATCATCTCCCCCTATCCCCCTCACTCTGCACACAAACACCAATATTTACTGTCAGTACCTGCATTCACTAGTTTTCCCAACCGCCCCAGCACTCATTGATCTGGGTCAAGCACACACATACTTTGATTAACACAGCCCTGACCCAATTCTGTCCCCATCTCGTATGTACAGATTCTGTAAGTAGTTTAAAACGTACACAATTGTAAGGGCATTAAATGTTTATCAGTATGGGTGGTTTATTGAGGGCATAAGCTATTTAGTCTGTACAGTGGAAGATCTACGTTCGAATCCGCTACTCTAGCGATCAAGAATGGTAGAACTAAGTGAGATCACACAGCCGATATGGATTTCTCTACAGCAGTGACTACTTTACAGACAACATTCTAGGTACTCGTAAACTATAATTAACTTACCCAAGCATATGTAAAACTGAGATCTTTCCAGATTGCCTTGAAAATTTAAAGTATACAGGCACAGATTAACACATCTGGAGGCTTGAGAAGCTGGCAAGGAGAATGGCGTCAGTTAGACATTTCAGGCGTTGGTACAAAAGAAGTTCCTTGTATACTGGGGCAAGGAGTAAATCGGTTTCCAAGAAACCTCAATTAACTCCCTAAATATATCCCCAAAAGAAATACATTTAAAAGTGGAGTTTAGTTAAAGTAACCAGAAAAGGCAGACATAATAATGTTGTCCAATACAGGCCTATATATATAGATATAAGGGACTATATATTTCTGGGCGAGTCCAAGTTTGAATTTTGTGCAGATTACAGGTAAGACAGGTTATCAGCCTTACAAACCGATGTGCTCTTTTTTGAGAACACGTTTTACATCTTCCACTTTCGCTCTTTTGAGAACACGTTTTACATCTTCCACCTGTTTGATGTCTTCATACCGTTTGTTCTTTAAGATGGCTGCCAGATCTTCTCTAACTGTATCTCTGTTATCTCCATCATTGTGGTCTGTCTGTGAAATGAGCTTCTTCACGAGAGCTTTCACCTTCTCTTTGTCTGTGGTTAACCTCCTATCGTCATCTCTATGAATTGCTCCTACTACGCTAGGCTGATCTTTCTATGTAGCTTCCAAAACTTTCCCAATGTCTAATCGCCCCCAGTCTCAGTAATAAAAAGTTCAAATTTGGCATTTTTGGCCTCTGCTATACAACGCTTGAAAACCTATATTTCTTATCTCTTTCTGCGCTCTCCAATTCTTCCTGCGTGCCTAGGGATGTCTGTCGCACTTTCTTTAAACGCTTTACTGCAGCTCTCTTTAACTTCCATGCCTGTTCCACCTCTGATTTCCACCATGGAAGTTGCACAAAAGTGGATTTGATATTCCTCCTCCATGCCCTCTGTCGGAGGAGTCCAATAAGGGTGTTTGTCCGCTCATACTTGAAAGACTTACGAGCTTTTCAAGCCTTGACTTTACTGGATTCGGAGACCAGTACCGAACATGGCAGATGATCGCCTCCGTGATCGCCCAGAACAGTCCATTTGGTATCCATACTGTGGACTGTGTAACAAACGCCAGGTCAGTAGCAGTGTCTGCATCACCTGGCCTCACAGCCATTCTAGTTGGCCTCTTATCATTTATGCAGACAAAATTGGATTCGACCATGGCATCAGCAAGGGCAACTCCCTGTCGATTTTCTCTAGGACTGTCCCATTCATTGTTCCCTCCTGCATTGTTCCCCACCAATGAGGAACCTGTTGCTAGTGATCTTTCAGTCAGTCCCATTGTTGCTTTGTGACTAATGTACACACAGCAGCATATATATTTATTATGTTTCAGCTTAGGCCACCAATCTCCATCTGTATTTCCTGCACCTCCACAGCATATTGATTCCACCGAATCAGGTCAAGCACGATATGTTTCAATCCCTCCTTCACTAGCAGACATTGCCCATGTCTCCCATGTCCAGCAGGGTTTACATAGCTGACATATCCAGGGCAATGATATTTGTCTGCATTCATCTCTTGAAGCATGACTACATAAAAATCATATATCAACATCTCTATTATAGGCCCTACCTGTCTGGCAGTGCGACAGTTCAAAAAGCACTCTTACATGGTTGAACCCCAGCCTAAATCTCCTGGCTCCTGCCCTTCTATTTCTCTGCTTTCTTATCTCACCATTTCCTCGTTTTCTCCTCTTCACGATTTCTTTGCTGACGCTAAAGATGACGTCAACCACAGAGTATATGCTGCGTAGCTCCGGCGACAATCTTATTAAATGAAAAATCCATATATGAAAAAAAAAAATGGTTATGACGCAATAAGTAGCCGATGACCTGCCTGTTAGATGTCCCTATGGAATCTTCACGCCTGGCACCGCTCCCCTTGCTGACTTGACATCCACGTTCACGACTGGCTATCCCACAACCATTCAGCCTCTCAGCACGTAGATGGAATAAACTGCGAGTCCTATGTGGCACAACAGGATAATGAATGAATGAATGAATGAATGAATGAATGAATGAATGAATGAATGAATGAATGAATGAATGAATGAATGAATTTATAAATGAATAAATGAATGAATAAATGAATGAATGAATTTATAAATGAATAAATGAATGAATAAATAAATGAATGAATGAATGAACGAATAAAGGTATGGGATCTGGACAGGCACATACACGAATAAGAATGGATGGATATACCGGTCGACAAGTATGAATAAAACTCAAAGGTTTTCATCACACTTTGGCGGTCTTACCGATACCCGAGTCCAACCGCTGTCAAAATCAAGATAATGCCACTTAAAGATCATCATTCACGTCCAGCAGAATCACCATCTGTACAGATGGATCTGTGAAGCGCGGGAAAAGATCAGTATGGGCACACACAGCATACAGGGTATGAAAAACAATTTAAAAAAAAAAAAGGATAGTGGCGTTTAACAGGCAATGACATCAGGCATGACCAAGGAAATAACAGCTGCTCCCAGAGCACTAGCATAGACATGCAGAAGAAGCCACTCCCATATCGGTGATCATATCAGACACCACAAAGATGCTTCGGAAATAGTAAAATGCGGCCTTCGCTCTGAATGGGTATACAGCATTTGAAATCACACTTAACCTCCCTTACCTGGATATTGCACACCTTGTTATGTCAGAGTAGAATACAATAAGCGAACCAGCTAGAAAGTATTGCAACACTGTATGCGGGATGATGCACGGGCAGAGCAGATATCAGCGACTTCGCGGACTAGACTAGCAGAAAGTAAAGCCTCTCTGACGTTAACACGATTGTATGAACTCTGAAGGAAGCCTTGTGAAGCAGGTCGACGTTATAGACACTATAACAAGCTTCTTACGGGACAGTCAGTAGAGGTATCTTGGGGTGACTGCTGCATCGGAGGACTGAGCACCCATAGGAATGGTTGATGTGCAGTGACGTCGGTTGTATAACATAACATAACTTAACAATGACTAGAAAGCTCAATGAAAGGGGAAGGGTTTTTAAAAAAGGCAACAACCGAACGTTTTAGACTTGAGATTTTATTGAAAACACAACAGGAAAGATAACTCTAGATTGATGTAGTCAGTACACTCTTCTTTTGCAAATTCCTTTTTGAAACATTAACATTTAACACACACAAACACATACACACACACACACACCCACACTCACACACACACACACCTACACTCACACACACACGTTCGACAATTCTAACTTCATCATCATCATCATCATCATCATCAGGTGCCTTGCCGACTGGCGTGGGCGATCATGCCTCTCCATAATCTGCGATCTCCTGCAGCATGTATCAGTTCGTGTGCCGACACACCTCCATGCCATATAACAAGACTGTCTAGCATTTTCTCTCGTTGTATTCCTCTATCTCTCCTTCCACATATCTTTCCAGTGGTCACGACATGTTCTATTTTCCCTCTTCTCATAACATGACCGAAAAATGATGACTGTCTCCAATGATGACTGTCTCCTTCTGATGTCTGTGATAAGTTTTCTTCGGGCTGCCGCCTCTTTCAATACCTCTTTGTTGCTCATTTTGGCTGTCCAAGGTATTCTAAGCATTCTTCTGTAAAACCACATCTCCGAGGCCTCCAGAAATTGTTTGGCCTGCCTACCGATTGTCCAGGATTCACAGCCATATGTTAAAACTGGATGTATGTAGCAAGCAAGAATTCTTTTTCTAACTCTAAATAACAAGGATATATTGCACAAGATGTTTTTCATTTTATAAAATGCAGTTTTTGCCTGTCCTATTCTATTTCTTATCTCAGTTATGCATCTTCCATCTGATGTTATCCATGTGCCCAGATACTTAAATTTCTGTACTTGTCCTAAAATAACACCATCAACTTTTATTAAACACTTAGGAATAATTCGTTTCTTTGATACCACCATTCTTCCACTTTGTAACACCACAATGTCTATCATTTCCTGTAGTTCTTTCTGACTTGTTGCCATCAAGACTGTGTCATCAGCATAACGTAAATTGTTTATATTGTGCCCACCAACCCCAATTTCAGGCATACCAATCAAAGCTCTCATTATATATTCACTGTATATTGAAAACAAATCAGGTGACAGTACACATCCTTGTCGTACGCCCCTCTTTATGCTTTGAAATATACCTAAACAGTTGTTAATTCTTATAGCTGCTGTTTGCTGCCAGTACATATTTTTTATTATTCTTAGATATTTCCCATCAATGTTTAATTTTTCTAACAGTTTGATTACTTCTTCATGCTTCACACAGTCAAATGCTTTTGCATAGTCTATGAAGCATATGTACAAATCAGTCTTTACTTCTATAGCTCTTTGCTCCTGGCTATCGCATTTCACTAATTCCTAATATGTTGATGTTCATTCTTTTCATTTCCATCTTGATGTTATCCAACTTTCCGTTGTGTACGAGTGTTCTGACATTCCATGTACCAATGTTCATGATGTTTCTACCATTTACTTTTTCTACAGTAGCTGGATGACGTCGGGTATCACCCGTAGAACATGATGCTCCCTACCGGACGAGGTGATTCCACTGGAATCCCCATTCACGTCTTTATCTGAATATGTATTATTTTGAGGCATGATTTTCTTCTGATAGTACAGCGGTGGTTTCCCCTTGCCTTCCGCCGGTTTGTATATGGTTTGACTCCAATAGCCATTGTCTAAAGAGACTTACCCTGCTAGGCAGCAGGGGGGAGGGGGGAAGGGGAGGTTATGGCGCCTCTTACCCACCGATGGCCATGTCGTAGAGTTTTGAGGTATTTTATACAGTTAGCTGTCCCACCAATTAACTCGCCTCCTCTCAATGACCATAACCTGTTTTGGTCCACGGCCACTTACTCAATATATTCGTGGCTAACCTCTATATCTAGAGGCCTTTCCACCATCCGCCACCTGGTGGACTCTCCTAGTAGCAGGACAGGCTCCTACCCAAGGAATTCTAACTTAACACATTCATAGACAATACAACCTTGTCTGACATACATTTCACAGATTCATGGTTAAGACATCGTTATTCATATAAATACTGGGCCAAACGCCATTATCTTTGCTGTATGTTTTTCACTCGCACACTGTAGCCCGTTTCACCCTCTGTTGGGGAAAGGGGAGGAAAGGCGCATGTATCTGCCTATTCATGACAGAAAGCTGACTTGCAATTTTACCATAAATCGTTTGCCGATTAATTAATTTATATTGTCCTGGTTATAGTTTTGAACGTCAAAATACATTTGTAGAAAAACAAGTATTAAACGTCTGACTTAATTGTCAACGGAAGCTAGCAGAAAATAACAATCACCTGAAAGGGAACATTTGTTGCGGTTAATCTTGCGTTAAACATAGAATTGTAAAGGTAAATTATTATTTTCCCATTAGTTTTCCTGCTGTCACCCTCCCCCTCCCCTCCACCAACCTCTGTAGTTTCACTCCCTCCTCAACCCCTTGGATCGCCTCCCCCTCCCAGTTGCCTTTGTGTATTGCTGTTTTCCCCAGTACACAAGACACACTCGACCGCCTATCGGTAATGACAGTCAAGTGTATTTACATAACTAATTTCCATGTTACCACCCATCTCTCACGTTTGGTTTATCTCGGCAGGGCCTCTAGTAAATCTATTTAATTAGTACACAACAGTAAAGTGCATATCTCTCACAATCACTTCCACATATACACACACTCACACACCACACAACTGTCAGACCACAGTAGTTTACAGTGCCACCCAGATTTGAGGACAACAACTTTAAGTGGGGTATGTGGGTTTTATAATTTACCAGTGTTAAAAAAACACTTCATGATTTACCTAGACTGACTAGAACGACACTTGACTGCGGTCAAGATTTCCAGCTGCCATAAATCACAGGCACGTTTTATTTCGTGGCTTTCTTACATATTGCGTAGTGTCAGAATATATTTACAGAATGCAGTACTTGATAAACTCAAATGGTCGGTTAACGTACAGACCACGTTTGGAAACCAAAAATCGTGAGGAAGAAGAACTCACATTTTTACTACTCGTCGTCAGAATCAGTATCATCATCATCGTCATTAAAATCAGCATCACCGTCGTCATCATCATCATCATCATTAATAACATCATCATGCTAGTTAGTTCTAGGACATTCTAAAGTCAAATGACCACACTATATAATGTGAGCAGTCCTAATCGAGCACAATAAAAAGGTGCAACCTACATATTATAGTGTTTTAAATGGCTCTGAAACTTGGAGCATACTAAACGAGATGGAGCCTTATTATAAAATTTCGAAAACAAAGTCTTACGACGATTCGTTAGATTCCTCATAATATCCAGGCAGACTTACAAACACTACTCATCATAATATCCAGGCAGACTTACAAACACTACTCATCATAATATCCAGACAGACTTTCAAACACTACTCATCATAATATCCAGGCAGACTTACAAACACTACTCATCATAATATCCAGGCAGACTTACAAACACTACTCATCATAATATCCAGACAGACTTACAAACACTACTCATCATAATATCCAGGCAGACTTACAAACACTACTCATCATAATATCCAGGCAGACTTACAAACACTACTCATCATAATATCCAGACAGACTTGCAAACACTACTCATCATAATATCCAGGCAGATTTACAAACAATACTCATCATAATATCCAGGCAGACTTGCAAACACTACTCATCATAATATCCAGACAGACTTACAAACACTACTCATCATAATATCCAGGCAGACTTACAAACACTACTCATCATAATATCCAGGCAGACTTACAAACACTACTCATCGTAATATCCAGACAGACTTGCAAACACTACTCATCATAATATCCAGGCAGACTTACAAACACTACTCATCATAATATCCAGGCAGACTTACAAACACTACTCATCATAATATCCAGGCAGACTTACAAACACTACTCATCATAATATCCAGGCAGACTTACAAACACTACTCATCATAATATCCAGACAGACTTTCAAACACTACTCATCATAATATCCAGGCAGACTTACAAACACTACTCATCATAATATCCAGGCAGACTTGCAAACACTACTCATCATGATATCCAGGCAGACTTACAAACACTACTCATCATAATATCCAGACAGACTTTCAAACACTACTCATCATAATATCCAGGCAGACTTACAAACACTACTCATCATAATATCCAGGCAGACTTGCAAACACTACTCATCATAATATCCAGGCAGACTTGCAAACACTACTCATCATAATATCCAGGCAGACTTACAAACACTACTCATCATAATATCCAGGCAGACTTACAAACACTACTCATCATAATATCCAGACAGACTTTCAAACACTACTCATCATAATATCCAGACAGACTTTCAAACACTACTCATCATAATATCCAGGCAGACTTGCAAACACTACTCATCATAATATCCAGGCAGACTTACAAACACTACTCATCATAATATCCAGGCAGACTTACAAACACTACTCATCATAATATCCAGGCAGACTTACAAACACTACTCATCATAATATCCAGACAGACTTTCAAACACTACTCATCATAATATCCAGGCAGACTTGCAAACACTACTCATCATAATATCCAGGCAGACTTACAAACACTACTCATCATAATATCCAGGCAGACTTACAAACACTACTCATCATAATATCCAGGCAGACTTACAAACACTACTCATCATAATATCCAGGCAGACTTGCAAACACTACTCATCATAATATCCAGGCAGACTTACAAACACTACTCATAATATCCAGACAGACTTACAAACACTACTCATCATAATATCCAGGCAGACTTACAAACACTACTCATCATAATAGCCAGGCAGACTTACAAACACTACTCATAATATCCAGACAGACTTACAAACACTACTCATCATAATATCCAGGCAGACTTGCAAACACTACTCATCATAATATCCAGGCAGACTTACAACCGCTTAGTGTAACCAACTGAAAGAGAAGGCCCACCAGAAAGACGAGAGAAGGCAGGTGAGAGCTGCAGCAATGAAACTCAAGGCCTCGCAATCCTGAAGCAAAAGACACATTTATGAGCTATGAAATCAACTGTCAGCTGTCACTATTGTCTGTTTTACCACTTTTAAGGACGATGTAGAAGTCATGGGGCGCATTGAGCATCAGGATTTAGGGCCGTCTGGCTGAGCCCACGGACTGTACAGGTTAGGATGTTTAATTCTGCCCAAGACAGAAAACTACATCACCTTACCGGGTGTGGTACTCGGGTCTTCAGCATGAGAGCCGATGTTGTAACCGCTTGGTCAGCCACTCCTCATAATATAATATAAACAATATGTTTCAACAATTAGACGCTGTAATATGAAATAACAGTACAAGCAATCACAACCCGTACACATAACAAAAGAATATAATTTAAACATTCATGAACTATAAAATAAACACTTTGGGCAACAGAAGCTGTAATATAAGAAATGATAATAACAAAGCTTTAAGCAATCAGTCAGAAACTAACAGAACTGTAATACAAAATGGAATGGAGAATATAAACTATATCATATAATATAAATAGAAGAGGTTAAGTTAGTAGCATGGCAGTTAAACAAAAGCACTCCTGTTGGAAGAAATCAACATTCAAGCAAAATAGAAATCTGTACCTATATTGCACCCAGAGGCGCGCATAAATTATGAAAATCCATACGCCTTTACAGGGAATAGGACGGATTTCAAACTGTGACCAAGAGATTAGAAAGGGCGACACTTGGAATTAGTGATAAGTCAAGCGCAAACAATTAATCGTTTGACTAGTAAATGTGAATAACGAATAATAATGAGAGAAAGGATATTATTATGAAAAGCAAGTGGTAATGAATACAAAGCAACTGTTTATAGGGGCTTACCAGTCTCAGCCGATGATAGAAGTGAGACCAGAACAATATTATATAATTGCCAGTTTGTTTTCTGAGGAAAAGGTGGTGGTGGTTAAGGGTAGACCCATTGCCCCTTCACAGACAGGTTTTGACAGGCAACTAATTACGGATTTGTTGAAACTGGAAGTTATGAGCCATAAGGCACATAAACCGCAGCCCAGCTGTAAATCGCAAAGCATTAACTGTCAATTAAGGGGCGAAAACAGAAAAATAAGAAGACGTTTCATATCAGAAAACACTGTTAACACGAACTAGCTAAAGAAAAAAAAAACATTTAACATGACCACAATTGTGCTCCTGGCAGTGATGTAATATTGTGCCCCGGCTTTAAAAAAAAGTTAGTTGCACATCCTTTACAGGACGTTGCAGATCTAACGTTGCAGCACAAACGCCAGCATTGTTTGACTGTTGTGGTAGTTCTAGGCAGATTTGCGTTCACAGTTTGTCATTGCTACTGAAGGGTCGATTCTCAATACGAGTGTCGAAACCAACGCAACATAGTCTGCTGCCAAATCGCTTTTCATTTGCAGCTTCCCTAGCTATTTTATCAGCTCTTTCATTTCCTGGAACTCCACAGTGGAATGGTACCCATTGTATAGAACCTTACTAGCTCAAAGAGTAGTTTCAGTATACCTGGTAATTTTCCAGACTGGAGTGCTTGAAGTAGCGCCCTTGCATCTGTCAGGAATACCACGTGTTGTGAAATATGACTGGTATTTAGCAGATTCTCTGCTGCTATCTTGATGGCTTGGATTTCTGCATCATAGTTGTGGCAGTGTTTTCTTGCCTGTTTTTTGGCTGTATGGTATTATGTGGATGCTCAGTATACACTTCTGCTCCTCCATTTCAGTTGCTTTTTGTGCTGACCAATCCGTGTAGTCACGAACTCAAAGATTCTGTGGGTATTCATCATCAAGTAGACTGAGGGTGGTTATTTTACGTTGCACACTCTTTCGTTCTTTATTATCGAATACTGCGTTCACTTCTGTCTGGTTGTGTGATGGCAACTTACAATACTGTATCCAAGGGGGTTCTTTATGGAATAGCATTCAGTTGGCTATCAGTTGCAGGCAGATCACTGTGTTGACTGCAGAGCCGTTTGGCCTGTTGGATGCAACAGTATTCTTTTAGTCGCCCTGTTGTTATCTTTTGGAATCTTTCTTTCATAGGGTGTCCAAGCATGCTACCAAAATTGTCTACTTGCATTATTATCCTGGTGTCTCTGCTTTCTGTTAGTCCTTGGCTTATCACCGTCTTTTTGTCAAAACTTTAGGTGTTGATTTCATCCAGCCTGTTATGACACTGAATGCTTGATTCTGCACCTTGTCTAGCTTTTGTAGTGTGGTTATGAATGCTGAACTACATGCAGTTGACCTGCTTTCAAGGTGTGGTCGTCCACTTTGTTGGTAAACTGTCCTTAGTATTTTTGTATTAGCGCACCATGTGAATCATTTAGTTTTCCCAAGATTGCTAGATCACCATATGCAACAAACCGCTGTCCTTAGAAGTTAGAGAAGCAATCTTTGCATGCTATATCGAAGCAGTTTTAACATGATGGTGAATTCTGAACCTCAAGTAAACTAGCAAACACAAACATTAAAACAACTTGTTCCTCTTGGTCTCAGTGATGTAGTCTGACTAAACAATCCTTAAATTTCTCTGGACGGCCAGCATTAGTTCTAGACGATTTGTAAGTGGCTCAGACCCCCATACGACTTATCACAAACACTAGAACGAAGCAGTCATAATTTTCGGGCTACATTATAGAAAGCGAACAGCTGGGGCATGTCGTGGCAAGTGGAAATATTTATCGTTTGAGAAATGGAGAACGACAGCGAGAGATTCTTTCGTAAGGGCATGGAGTAGTGCCAGCACAAGTTCTGATACATGCGCGTATCATAAAGGCTGTTGGAGATCCACAATATGTAGAGAAATATGCTGGTTATTGACAGCTGAGAAGGCATTTTGATGATTATATATGTCCAGAGAAGCGAGCTTGCACCCACACTCATATATATCTGTCTGTCTGTCTGTCTGTCTGTCTGTCTGTCTGTCTGTCTGTCTGTCTGTCTGTCTGTCTGTCTGTCTGTCTGTCTGGCTGGCTGTCTGTCTGTCTGTCTGTCTGTCCGTCCGTCCGTCCGTCCGTCCGTCCGTCCGTCCGTCCGTCCGTCCGTCCGTCCGTCCGTCCGTCTGTCTGTCTGTCTGTCTGTCTGTCTGTCTGTCTGTCTGTCCGTCCGTCCGTCCGTCTGTCTGTCTGTCTGTCTGTCTGTCTGTCTGTCTGTCTGTCTGTCTGTCTGTCTGTCTGTCTGTCTGTCTGTCTGTCTGTCTGTCTGTCTGTCTGTCTGTCTGTCTGTCTGTCTGTCTGTCTGTCTGTATGGATGGATGGGGAGGGGGAAAAAGAGGGGAGGGGTGGGGAGATCAGTAAGGGTTTGAGAATGTAGGAAGAAATGACTTCAGAAAAGATGCGAGCTGATCGTCCGAGAAGAAAAACATAAAATACGTAGGAGGGCAGCAACGATCATGAAATCGCATGCTATCTTGTTATAGACAAATTCACCGACGTCATGGAATGTGAGTCCCATGCTATCTTGTTATAGACAAATTCACCGACGTCATGGAATGTGAGTCCCATGCTATCTTGTTATAGACAAATTCACCGACGTCATGGAATGTGAGTCCCATGCTATCTTGTTATAGACAAATTCACCGACGTCATGGAATGTGAGTCCCATGCTATCTTGTTATAGACAAATTCACCGACGTCATGGAATGTGAGTCCCTTGCTTCCTGGTAGCACAATATAATACTATCGTTGGAAAGACGGAAAGGTGCCAACAAAACTAATAATTGACAATTACTGTTGTTTTTCTTGGCGTGAGAGGGAAAAAATGAAGGCGGAGTGATGTCTCCGAAGATGACCCGTTAAGCTGATTCCACGATCTACAAAGGTCGCAAGTTGTCCCTTAGTCTCCGTCATTTGATTCGTGAGTACCTGAGTTTCTGAGATTAGTCGGAAAACATATGGGATAAAACTCGATGCAGTGGAGTCGGTCCTCTCGACTTTATCTTTTTTTATTTAACGAGAAAGAAATGTAACTGGCAGTATCAGAGTGGGGGAAAGGGTGGGGGGGGGCGTTGGGGTATTCTTCTTGTTCTTCTTCCTCCTCCTCTTCATCCTCCTCCTCCTCCTGACCCCAGCCACTATCTTCTTTTCCGTTTGCATGTTAGTATCTTCACCTTAAGTCAATGTAATCAAATGTTAACCCCAGATCTTACCCACGAGTAAACATCAAGACACAAAACCAGTTTAAAATCAATCATGGATGTTAATAAACTATACTGTGGCTGCCATTGAACAGCCACTTTACGATTGCTACAAGTGTTGATAGTAAAGAATTAGGTCGCAGGCATTCCAGAAGGTCAAACTAAGTGTGTCTACAAGTCAGGACCGGTGCCTGTGTTGAGAATGGCACATAGGTAGTCACCTGGTGCCCCAACACTTTCAATAACAGGTCACCTCTAAGAGTAAGTATGATAACCTGTTACCCACAATAGTCATCGTATCTATAACATGTACGGGAGAGAATGACTTTCATTGCATGCATTGTTAGTGTGTGTAATGTTCAGGTACGTTAGCCCTGGTTTTCCGAATTTCCTGGCTCTTATCAATCCAGTACTTATCAATACATTGGTTAGATTCTATAGTAGTTACAAATAAGCGGTTTTTATGAATCATATCTGATCCGAAAATATGAAGGACAATTTAAAAAGTTTAGTTGCCAATAATAGGGGAAAATGATTTCTGAGGTAAAATCCAAATGAGGACTATTCAAGAGAAAGCTTACGCATAGGTAATTTCACAAGTAACAATGACGTTCAACATGAGTAAACTGACAAATCCACGCTGTCATATATGGAGTAAATGTTGAATGGGAAACTAAGATCTTAACGCTGATCGAAATGATGAACAATAGATGGCTAGTCAGAGAATAATTCAACTGTAACGCAAACACTGTAGAGTCAGCCTTACAATGAATGGTAATGGATAGTCTCGACTCTGCGGCTTAGAGGTTGGTGAAATAGTTTCATAATTACGTTCTCGGCATACTGACGTTCGAATCCCGCGACAGGCGGATTAAAAAAACGGCTTCACGGCCTTAAGATAATTCACCCAATATCTCTTTGTTTGTCCATTGTGGCTGAACCACAAAGGTGGTCAGCTGTTATTAAGTTTCCGTATGTATTTCTCCTCATTATAAAAATCTTGAGCGTCTACTTTTAATTTCTTTTATCATTTTACTGGTTTCTTAAGTTTCTTGGTGATCTACCTCGTTGGGTTTTGTGTCCGTCCAAGGAATCATTTACATCAATCAAATCAATCAATCAGTCAATCAAAAAAAAATCAGTCAATGAGCATCTCCTTTGCAGAGCATCGCTTTTTTGAAGGCACGCCTGAAAATCTCTCTTTCTCTGGCCAATTCTCTAACCCTGTGTGCTTTCATAGCACCTCTGCTGCTTGTACTAGCTCTACCGTTGCTATCTTCCCAAGTTCGCGTAGATGATTAGCCTGGTCTGGGGAGACTCACCGTCAGATTGGTGAGATTCGTTTTTGGCTTTAGTTTAGATTTTCTAGAGATATATATAATGTTGTAGTCTCCCCTTGCTTTCCACACCCATGTGGCTATGCATCTCACCCTTCAGCAATCTTCCAGACTGCCAGGGTAGGTGAGTACCCTACTCTGTGGTGTGCCAGGGTAGGTGAGTATTCTACTCTGTGGTGTGCCAGGGTAGGTGAGTATCCTACTCTGTGATGTGCCAGTGTAGGCGAGTACCCTACTCTGTGATGTGCCAGGGTAGGTGCGTACCCTATTCTGTGATGTGCCAGGGTAGGTGAGTATCCTACTCTGTGATGTGCCAGTGTAGGTGCGTATCCTACTCTGTAATGTGCCAGGGTAAGTGAACATCCTGCTCGGTGATGCTACTGCTATCTCTGGTGTGTGAAACACTCGGTCCCCAAAACTGCATTAGCCGCACTGAGATGCTTTTCCATCCTCCACCGCGAGGAGGTGCAGCTTGGATTTTCTTCTTCACTTGGACGTGAGACCAGAATGGCATTTCCCACGCTCTCTGGGTTCTTTTGGAGGAGTTCTTTACATCTTTATTAGAAAATACATTTTTGCTGCTGTCATATGTGCCTGGGCTTGCCAGCTTGTTCTGCACGTGCCAGTTTAGAAGCAACACTTGAACAGTTTTCGTTCATGGATGTTTCCATCATGTTATTACCCAGCATGCAAATTGTACAGGTGATAAACACACATTTGTGAGTGCATGTTTGTTTGTTTTTGTCTGTATGTGGGAGCATACTAATGTTCTTATGTTCGTTCATGCCTCTACATTCACTATCGTAACTTCTTTCCTTTCGCTCCTCCTTTCACAGGTGTTTTCATCAATATATGTGCTTTCTTTTCCAGATGTCTGGACAATGATTATGATGTCTATAGCTTCACCCCTTTCGCTACGTACTCACGTACAATAACAACAACAAAACAATATAGCCATTCACACCTGTAATATTATATAAGCAATAAACACATCAAAACACGACTCTGGTGACAGCTGGCTCTGTGTAATTAATAATTCCGACCTCTATGAAATATTTCCCGTAGCACAACGAGCACGCGTGCATGTATACGTTGCTGTTGCATAAACATTGACGTATCATTTTGCAAATAAAACAGTTACAAAAACTGATGACTTCAATCTACCGGCTCCGATAAAGCTGTGATACTACCCGAGACTCAGCATGGAAAATGTAATGGTACGAACATGTAACACCATCAGCCGGCCTCTCTGAAACAGTTCTACTTCTTCTTCTTCAATATGCCGAGCCCTTGAGGTTCATTGCTGCAGATATCACCCGCCTCCATTTATCTCTCTAGTTGGTGGCACCAAGTGTTTGCAGCTCTATCTGGATATTATCTTTCCATATTCTTCTTGGTCTGCCTCGTGGTCTACTACCATTTATTTCCCTTGTGTACTCAGTTTTTACTTCTCTGTCATCTGACATTCTTTCAATCTGCCCCCCTCCATTTCAGTCTATTAGCTCTCATGATGCCAGTGATCAGTGGTGATATAAACAGATTATGAATTTCTTTATTGCTTCTCACTCTCCATTGCCCGCTGTTTGCCTCATTGATGGGTCCAAAGATTCGTCGTAGGACTCTGTTTTCGAAAACCTGTAATAAGGCTTCATCTCTTTAAGTTGTGCTCCAAGTTTCAGAGCTATATAACACGACTGGTCTTATTACGTTTTAAATATTTTGATCTTGGTGTTGCAAGACAGACACTTTGACTTTAGCAGATGTTAAAGGGCATTGTATATTTTATTTCCAGATTGTATTCTAGATTGTATTTCCTCTCGCAGCATGTTGGAGCAGCTGAAGTTTGCTCTTAAGTACTTATATGTTTCCGTTCATTTGATTTTCATATTATCGACTTGTATGTGGCGGGAGTAGTTATTATAATGTATTCTGTATTTTCTTGATTGATAACTACTCTTATTTTCTGAGCTGATTCTTTTAAACAGTTCTACAGGGCTCGGTAAAAGGGATAGGTGCAGACTTAAAATGACATGGACACAGAATGGACAGGCCTCAAACATATCAGCATCAGGTACATTGCATCTGACCAAGGGGTGGGTGTGAGGGCAGGAGAGGGGTTGGAAAGAACTGATCAGACGGTCAACAGCAACTAGTGACCAAACAGCAAAGAGTGTTCGGGGACTATTATGATGATGATAGTGAGTTTGACGATAACATAAACGTGCGTCGCCAGAATTTACTTTAAGCCCACGTAGTAGGCTTAGCGCTATCATCATCAGGTGCCTTGCCGACTGGCGTGGTCGATCATGCCTCTTCACAAAATGCCATCTCCTGCAGCAACAGACCATTCAATACATGCATGTTCCATAGTCCGTCTAACTGCACCATATTATTAACAAGAACCACCTTTATAAATACAACAAAACTTTGTTAACACCAACTCCAAGAGACTGAACAATCAAGAGTTCGTGTTAAAAAATGCTAGCCGGGGATTAATTGAAATGTTTTTTTTTTAAATCAATGTATCAATGTCCATGATGGGAACACACTTTTGTTCACGTCAACTGAGTGTTCATCTTAAGCAAATTCGCATTAACGGGGTTTTATACCGTATGTCACTCAAGAAAGAGCATTTGATAAGGTGGCTATATTATCTTAAACTTGCAATGAAACGTCACATTTTGAGTTAAAAACGGGACAGCGCATTATATCGTGAGCTAAAAAAAACGGGATATCACATTACAATTTTAGCTGAAAACGGGACAACACGCTCATATTTTGAGATGAAAAGGGGTCCGTTTAGACACCCCCTTTTGTTGTTTTCCTAGGTCACAGGGGTAAAAGGGTTAATTGCTGGCTTGATAGCAGTATTGAAACGTGGTCCACTGTCGCCAAGAAATAAGCTTTGAATATGCTCTTTTTAACTGTAATGAAAAACAATGCTGCAATCTAAAAGGTCTACAGATATAACAATAAGTGTGTGTTCTACTTTCGCGGTAATTCTAAGATTATTAAAAAACGGGGGCAATTTTTGTATAGTACCAACGGTACGGCTGGGACACAACTAGTGTTTGGAGATGGTGTGTGGGTGTGTTTATGTTTGCGAGTGTGTGTGTGTGCATATGTGTGTGTGTGTTTAGATCAATTGAAAATCAAGCTGCTAGGCATAGGAAATTGAAAATAAGGTGGAGATGACGTCTCTTTTTTCAATCTAATAAATGACCTCTCCCTGCACTGGTTAGGGTAAAGAGGAGCGAGTCGCTACTGCGTTTAATCATGATAGATGCATCTCCTGCTGTTAGCAAAACAACAGAACAGTCTCGGTAACCTTAAATGGAGTGACAATAAGGACTGGTGCGAAAAGGGACACATTTCCAGTTCAACCAAACAACTAAATGGGACTGTTGAAAAACAAAATGTGTTGCGTTGGCCGGCGTGAAAATGTGCGTTCGGGTATTAGACAAAACATGGCCAACACGCGATAAAATGATGGCATTACTTTCAGCTATCTCAACACGCGATCAATAACAACGGAACAATTTCCCAGAGTTCAAGCCAGAATAATAACTGCTCTAGCATTCAAAGGCGACAAGATGGCCTCTTAATGATCTGCTTATGCCCATTCGCTAATTATTGGCTCAGTGTTTCATGAAAGACTCTAGCAAAACTGAAATAAAATATATTTAAAAAGCCTGTAAATGTCGATGAATACTTTGAATTTGATAATTTTACCTAGTATCTCACAGTTTCTTTGTAATGCTCGCTGACTACATTACTTGGTGAATGGTTTTTATTGTGAAAACAGGCTGATGTCATATAGTAGGCTTTAGCTGTTCTGTACTGTCAGTTGTGAAATAACTGTCAGTTGGTTCATAACTGTCATTTAGTACACAACTGTTCGCTGGAGCATAACTGTCAGATGGTACATAACTGTCAGTTGGTACATAACTGTTATTTAATACATAACTGTCCGTTGCAACACAACTGTCAGTTGGTACACAACTGTCAGTTGGTACATAACTGTTCGTTGGTACATGACTGTCAGATGGTACACAACTGTCAGTTGGTACAAAACTCTCCGTTGGTACATGACTGTCCGTTGGTAGATAACCATCAGTCACTGCTATGTAACATCATCATGTGCCATAGAGATCAACGTCGGCGGTTGCTGTGTTTAGGCAGGTGTGGTAGTGGATACGTTTCACAGACTGCGTCCTTTGGCTTATAAGTGCAATTCCTAACGGAGATCCACAGGGATCGTCACTAGATCTCCAAAGTTCGTTCTTTTTCGACCTACCCTCAGGGCAGGCGGCTAGCCGATCTGCGGAGAGAGACCTTGTAATAAAACATAGTGCAATAAAGTGGATTCTCTACTTGAAACCTTCAAACTTTTCTAACTGATCATGATCATACGTGTCGGCAGACTTACGAATCATGTCTGCGTTCTTGTCTTGCCTATGACACGTGACCAAGCCAGCCATATAATTTCACTGTCTTCGCCCTGGCTCATGTTATGGTTATATACAGTACCGACGGCGAACTGTTTAACCTTAGGATACGATTCCGAGCACTGATGTTGTCAATAAAGCAAGGTTGCCAGCAGCCTCACATCTCTGAAGAAATGTCAGGTTTGCTTGGTTAGTCCCTAGTCTGTGTGTCAGACCATCAGCTTCTCAAAAGAATATACTACAGCGTGGCAAAAAACATAGACATGCTAATAGAAAAAAAAGCCCCTTTTTAAAAAATAAGGACGCTCATAAAACGGCTCTTAAATTTACTGGCATTACGACAGAAACATTTTGCACGAAACTGATGTCAGTGGCGTAGAGTCGCCAAAACAATGAGCGTCAACCTAGCAGGCTTGAAAAAACGGTGTGACAAATACTACATTTACTGTCGCCTCAATCTGTTGTCTGCCCTGTTGAAAAACGTTACAACTCAAATTTGTTTACTAACAATCATTGATCATTACCATTACTTATAAATAATAAGTGGTCTTCATCAATAATGATGGACGAACAACAACAACAACAACAACAACAACAACAACAACAACAACAACACACACACACACACACACACACATTAGGGCATTTCTACTGTTACGCTGTAACCTGCAGTGTCAGTATCGGTGTGAGATCATTGATCCCACATTTTCCTCAGAAATATCATCTCAGG
>CAJHNH020002275.1:521182-578682 GCA_905116865.2 Candidula unifasciata | reverse complement strand
CAAGACAATAAATAGAGCATGTTGGAGTTCCATTGCAGCAATCGTCATTGCGGAGACGACCCCTCTGATTGTTGCTATACGATAATCGTCGGTCAATTTTGCCGTTATCATATATTTAGTTCAAGTCAAATCTGTGTCTACGAGAAGAGACGCCCTTCTCAAATGGGGAGCGTCTTTATCAAAGTTGTGTGAAGGCTGAGAACCGCTGGTATACAATAACCTGACCGCCAGTCTCTGGCCTGGACCGTCTCCTATATCCCATAGAGAGATTCTGATATCTTCAGTTACCTACACTAGTCTACAGTCTACAACACAATAGCCAAGGTCAAGACAAGGACTTGGTGAAATTATGTTTTGAGTGCTGGCCAAGAACAAACAAGCAACGGATATATTTGGGAGGTCAAGGTCAGCCAAGTTTTCCTTTTTGTGTTGGAAAGGTCACAGCTGGGAAATCTTAGAGAAAATCAGAGAGAGAGAGAGAGAGAGAGAGAGAGAGAGAGAGAGAGAGAGAGAGAGAGAGAGAGGCAGCGAGAGATCTCGAGGGCTGACAATGTTCATTACATATCACACATATTAGATGAAGTTAGGAAAAAAAGGGCTTCTGTTACTGCGTCGTTCTGTTCCCGAGCGCAATTTCTACAGAAATCTCACGGTGATGGTCGCTGGAGCTACAAAGTTCGTACCCTCTCAGCCATGACGACTAGTTATAAGATCTCACCAACGGCACATATACCACTCTAGTACTCATTATCAACATATGAGATTACTATAGAACGGAACTGCTACTGAACTAAGTAAACAAATTTAACACACCCAGGCACACACACATCCACACATACGCACACCACACACACACACAAACACATACACAATCATTCAGTGGTTACCTTACACTCGTTTCTGCATACACTGCGATAGAATGAAAAAACTCTCTCATTACCACAACAGTTGCTGTTGCCTAAGTCTATCGTAGCGGGGGGAAATTGCAACCCGATTGCGTGATACAGCATCCAGTTTTAACATATGGCTGTGAGTCCTGGATAATCGGTAGGCAGGCCAAACAATTTCTTGAGGCCTCAGAGATGGGATTTTACAGAACAATGCTTAAAATACCTTGGACAGCCAAAAAAGCAACCAAGAGGTTTTTAAAGAGGCGGGAGCCCGAAGACAACTTATCACAGACATCAGAAGGAGACAGTCATCATTTTTCGGCCATGTTATGAGCAGAGGGAAAATGGAACACGTGGTTACCACTGGAAAAATCTGTGGAAGGAGGGATAGAGGAAGACAACAAGAGAAGATGCTTGACTGTCTTGATGCATGGATGGAGGTGTGTCAGCACACAAACTAATACATGCTGCAGGAGATGGCAGATTGTGTCAAGGCCCACGCCAGTCAGCACGACACCTGATGATGATGATACACTATTAGTATTCGTATTCGGCCGAATTGTTGGTCCCGCTTTTCGTATTCGGCCGAATAGTGACAATTCCTTTTCGGTACAGCCCTAATATATATATATATATATATATATATATATATATATATATATATATATATATATATATGTGTATGTATATATATATATATATATATATATATATATATATATATATATATATATATATATATATATATATATATATATAAATGTTTGTGTGTTTGTTTATGAGCTATAGACTCGGAAACTACTGAACCGATTTAGCTGAAATTTTTAGGATAGGGTTGTTTTGATACCGGCTGTTTACCCATCATGGTTTGAAATTCTACCTGTCATTGTTAGAGATAGGTGACCACATTTGTTAAAAAAATCTTCGAAACTAATATTTCCATTTTTAGTGGCATTTAATTATAGCCACGTTAGTAAATGCGCATGATCGACCTTTGGACTCTAGATTTCGTAATGGTGAAATTATTGCAACATTTAGAGAACGCATACAAAAAGATCATTGTTTTACTGTGTGGATGATGGCAGATGAATCTGGTGTTAATAGAGAGACCATTTATAATATTTTAGTGCAAGATTTTGGCGCCCAAATAAGTTGTTTGCCGGTTTGTAACCACATTCGTTGTCTGATGACCAAAAACAGTGGGTTGAATACTCACGAGAAACCATCAAAACAAGAATTGTTGGCCCAAAACAAAAGTGTGTGTGTTCTCAGCCTTCCACCCTATTCCCCAGACGTGCCTCCCTGTGATTATTTTATGTTCCCAAAATTGAAGTTACAATTTAAAAGACGTTTCTGTAACGATACGGATGACATCCCAGGGGTCGTAACATCGACTTCAAGAGCCATAACAACAGAAGAACTACAGAGGTCGTTCCAATGTTTGTTAGATCGTGCCACTTGCTGTATCAATGCACAAGGGACTTGCTTTGAATCAGATACAGGTTATATCTTCAACTGTTAATTATTTAATTCTTATGGAATTAGTCTCATTACTTAATTGTCGGACCTTGTATATATATATATATATATATATATATATATATATATATATATATATATATATATATATATATGGTACTCATTGTAAGATGATTCGACATTTTTATAATTACATACGTATATATGTGTGTTTGTGTGCCTGTATGTTTAAATGCGCGTATGTGTGTGTATATGTAAGTGCCTGTAAGCTTGCTAATATTTTCCCACAATTTATTAGCAATTTTTCTAATTACAGATCCCAGCAGGGGGAACCATCAATGGTGTGACGAGGTGTGTAATGTTTGCACGACTCCTCTTCCCGTACAGTCTCCGCCTACTCTGTTTGATGTCATCAATTATTTATCAATCATACCGCCCCGTAAAGCCAGGCATGACATAACTGGCGTGTTGATCCCGCACCCACATGGAAACCCATCGATCCCGATGGAAACCTATCTGATCCTGCCCTGACAATGTATTCCCTGAAAATCAAGTCTGTCAGCTATTTTAAAGAATGACTGTCATCCGTTTATCTATATAGCTTTCATGAGGTCTGATTTCTTGATTGTGGAGGTGTTCTTGAGAATTTAATGTGGCGGTTTGCGGTCTCTGTTTTTGGCAGCAGTTTCCAGATCTCAGAACAAGCGGTTATCTTTCCCTGCTCTGGTACACAGTTGTCTGTTGGATACCATGGTTACCCAGTTACATGAAGTGTGATTGTTTCTTATCCTTCTCTTCCTCTTTTTCCTTTTACTACCCTCCTCCTCCTCACACCTTGTTTACCTGTGTGTTTTGGCATGGGTTATACAAAGACCAAGATGAAGCCTTCACCGGTACCCCATAAATTGTCCTGTAAAGTCGCTCTTATGGTTCAGATTACACTCTTCACCCGCTTCGCACCTCCCACCACCTTTATTTAAACGGCGAAAATGGGCACTCATGTAAGTCTTCGATGTGGAATTATATTATCACAACCGACGTCCGACAACATTGGGCATTTCCATGTGTGATCCGTCCTCCGATGCAGCAGCCACTCAAAGGTACTTCTACTTATTGTTCCCATGAGAAGTTGGTTATAATGTCTTTTATCTCGTCCTCTCATGTCAAGCAATAGTGTTAGTGACATAGATTCGTCAGTATCCACTAGCCAAATCCGCACAGCGTTGACGATATCTGCTCTGTCCATGGTTCTCTCGGTTGGTCCACTCGCTCATTACCCTGTACGCACGCATGACCAGGTGTGTAGATCCTGGTGAGGGAGGTTAAGTGCGATTATCGAATGCTTTCTACCCATTCAGAGCGCATACGACCTGTTGCTATCTTCTGAAGCATGTTCATGGGGTCTGATACAATTACTGCCTGTGTGGAGAGTGGCTGTTTGCTCTGATGCCCATGTTAGTGCTCTAGTGCAGCGGCTACCTCGATGGTCATACTTGACGTTGTTGCCTGGTAGGCGTCGCTGTTGTGAGTTATGTTTGTTTGTGTGTTTGTGTTACTTTCCCCAAATCTCCCTCTCATACCCGCCCTCACATGTGTGAGTGTGAGTGTGTGTGTACGCGCGCGCAAATGTATGTGTGTGTGTGTGTGTGCCCTTGCCGGTTCTCGCGCGAGGATGCTATCTGTAAATGTTGTCGCCTAGCGTGCATGTCACAATGGATGATTTTGAAAACAGCGTGGTGACAGCGAAGAAGACTTAAGTAATGTCCCCTGACATCGTCAGTGATGCCTGTCTATGACGGTTAAAGACAAGACAGGTACACATGACTTACCGGAGACACAGTAGAGGTCACCTACAGGTCAGATTTCCGATGAAAGTAGAATAAGAGGACAGTGGTTGCAGTAACACAACGTGTGATGTCTTGTGTCCTTGCTTGTTGTGTGTTGTTTTCGTCACGTGTAATGTGTCTAGTGTTGTGTATGTAGATGTGTTTGTTGACATTAGACTGTGACGTTAATGTCTGTATGAATATATATATATATATATATATATATATATATATATATATATATATATATAGAGAGAGAGAGAGAGAGAGGTAGAGAGCGAGAGAGAGAGAGAGAGAGAGAGAGAGAGAGAGAGAGAGAGAGAGAGAGACGATAATGTTACATGCTTGATAATGCTGCTGAAATGTTTGCCACATTTAGGGTTAATGCGTGATGAGGCGGGTGACCTGTTCATTGTTGTTCTTAGACATTTAGCACACAATGTTGACCATCATCTGGCATCTATAAGTAAGAATAAACTCACAGGGAGCAAGTACAGCGGGGATCTACAGTCATCAGTAGAAATTATCCTCTTTCGACACACGTTTCGGCCCACGATTCCTAAACGTATTCGGAGGTGGGCCCACCTGAGTTCATGAAGCTCAGGGCTCCTTCCCCGCCGCACAGAATTACCGGATGGTGTTATACTTTCGGCCAGAGACAAGACGACTTGGTGGTTTCGAAGGAGGTACTGTGAGATAAGAAGCCGCCACGGCAGCGTAATTAGAACAGTCCGCATGCCTGGACGACCGAGCGACAAGCTTACTTTGGTTTACCGGACACATCTTGGACTTTTATTAGCAGTTGGCAGAGGAACACTGGCAGACAATTCGTACACGATGGACTTTTCAAAGGGATAAGAAACTCTTTTCCACTAGATACCCAGACCAGCTCACCGAGGCCCGTCCCCTACGTTGTTGCGCTGCGTCCACAACCAGCTAGAGGCCCTTTCGGCCACCTCACCAAGTTTTTTGAGTGCCCGTTTCCGTTCATTACCGCGCAATCCTAACTCTTTAACCACATTGTAGAGCGAAGTGGAAACGAGGCCTCTCGCTCCCACTTCGACGGCAAATACCCGCACTGTGTAAGCCTCGTTTCTCCTCAAACCGGCTGCTAAATCACTGTATTTCTCGAGCTTATACAAATGATTCTCCTCCATTCGCGACTCAAACGGGACCGTCAACTCAATCAGGATGAGTTGCCGTTTTTGCGCAGAATGGAGAACGATGTCCGGTCGCAGGCCGGTTTTACGGATCAACTCGGGATACCGTTCATGTCCTGGCAGATCAACCGCCAGTAACCAGTCCCTCGCAGAGTCTAGCGCAGATGGAGCGAATGCGTTTTGGTTGACCTTACCTTTAGGAACCTGCCCAGCCTTGAGGAAACGAATGGGGACGATACTAGAACTGGCTCTGGCGTTAGCCCTCATTCTAGCCTGGTCGACAACGGCTGCTAACTCCTTTAGCACCTTGTTGTGGCGCCAGGTATAGCGGCCTTGACCTAGAGCTTTCCTGCACGCGGACAGGACGTGCTCAAGAGTTTGCTTTGATTTGCACAACGGGCAAGTCGGATCGTTGGTCGCAGACCATTTAACCATGTTAACACCGGACGGTAATACATCGTACGCCGAACGAACGATAAAGCTCAGTCGCAGCGGGGTCATCCGCCAGATCTCACCCCATGTGAGTATTCTCGGCAATGCGCTCTCCAGGCTGACCCAATGGCCCTGCTGCGACTGTTGGGCTGCTTTCTGGACCCGAACCTCGTTTTTCGTTGTCCCTCACCGTTTGTATCACCATGTCTCGGCGCTCTTTGGCTGAGGCCTTTGACCACCAATTGACTTTCCCGTGCCCTAGGCCTCGACGGTCGGTTTGTGTGTAACCCATTACCTCCTTCAATTTTAGTGCGTTCTGAGCAGATTCAATCGCATCGAGGACTCTCCACTTCTGACCAGTCTTTAGAGCGGGCTGGACAGCGATGACATTTGGGTCTGAGGACTCGCGCAAAAGCATGGCGAGCCTAACTTTGCCGACTTTAAACTCTTCGGTTATTGACTTGAACGGAAGTACCAGCTTAGCCTGTTTACAATACAGAGCCACGTCGGTCAGACAAGGCGGTGCACCAATCCACTTTCTTAAGGCTGTATTGATTTTCTTTTCCATGGTTTCCACTGCAGTCATCGTCACCTCGTAGACTAGCAGTGGCCATAGAAGCTTCGGAATCAACATGAATTGGAGACACCATACCTTGAATTTTCCGATCAGCCTGCATCGCTCGATCGCGAGCAGGCCTGTAGCCAGTGACTCGTGTATTCGCCGGACCTCCGCTCTGTCAGATAACTTCGAATCTAGATTATAAGACTGGGTCGACCGCAGACCAAACTCACCAGAAAACCAAATTCAACTGTTTTTAGGAATTAAACCCGGACCAATATGGGTACATGTGAGCACTAAGCACTGTACCCAAATATCAAAACACACACACACAAACACACATCCGTATATGAGTATGTGTATAGAGACGTAGACAGAGCTAAGTAAGACAGATCACTTGGGACGATCTGCACGCTACAGTAATGAGACAGGACAACACTAGAGCAAGCTGCTTAAGGACTTCTGCTTCATTTGCGGCCGGAAGGAAATGGGTGGGGTGGAGTGGAATAGAAGAAAGAAAAAGACGAAAAAGAAAAAGACAATGAAGAAGAATAAGACGAAGAAAGAAGAATAGTCGAGAGAGACAGGGAGAGAGAGAGAGAGAGAGAGAGAGAGAGAGAAGGGAGGGATGGGGAGAGAGAAAAGGGAGGGATGGGGAGAGAGGCAGGAGATAGTAGGCAGAAAGACAGGGGGGACAGACATGGATAGCATAGGGGAGTTAATGTGTTCCTGCATTCAGCAAACATGTCACATATGCTATCTGCAGTGAGTCGCGCGTTCTAGCAAAACATGTGCGCCTTGCATGTTCTTGCATGTTCCCTACATCTGGCAAAGAGCTGTAGTTCAATGGGGCTGCTTCCAGTGACGTGTGCATGTACATTGTTCACTGTTGCGTGCTCCTGTGTATCTCTGGGTTTCTAGACATTCTATTATTGCCAGGCCTTTCTCCTTTAGTAATAACACAAGTATTTCCATGTACCTGCGGACCTTTGTCATTTTATTGATTTACTGTTTTAAGAATTGACATCACAGCACAGCGGGCATACCCACAGATGCTAGGTCAAGTGTTTCAATATATGCGTATGTGTTAAAGACACACACACACACACACACATACAGAGAAATATATATATATATATATATATATATAGATAGAGAGAGAGAGAGAGAGAGAGAGAAAGAGAGAGAGAGAGAGAGAGAGAGAGAGAGAGAGAGAGAGAGAGTTTTTCAGTGTTTTAAAGGGATAATACAGTTGTCACGAGGTTTCGTAGTTCTTAACGTCGTACTGCACCCCAACACCAGCCCCCCCCCCCCGCCCTTTTTTTTTCTCCCCCTCTCTATTCATTTTCTGATCAGACTGAAATACAGCAGTTACTATACAACCACAGCGAGAAAACTTTCTGTGAGGTGTAAGTGCGTATGGACACAACCGCGTATATAGAAACGCACTATGGGAAAGTGCACTTGTATCTGCACCTAAGGGCAGGGCAGGGCAGGTGTGGAAATGAAAGAATGTTTACATCAGACGAGGGTTAAGACAACAAATGCAACGGCTGGAACTTTGACGTTAGATTAGAGGAACCGGCAGAGCTTAAAAACATCTGTGGATGTTCTAGAAAATAAACGAAAAGGAATACATGCTTGTGGACAAACTCAACGCGAATGTTACTAAAAGTTGCAATGTGGATGCCATTTTCATGGCCCAACATTTCTTCCTTCCAGTTTGACTGCCGTTCAGTCAGTTTCATAAGATGGCTACCCAGAATATTAGTGCCGCAGTCAGCATACTGCTGCCATGTTAACTCTTATGTTCTGTTTATAACGACAAATTTGTGTCCAGTATGGCATTGCGTCATATTATCGGCCTTAACAACAACTGTTTGTCTTCTGTTAGTTTATGTCAGCAGGGATGATCTTTAGTGTCATATGTAGAACGTAAAACAGTATTTTGCTCTTGTCCTCCTCCTTCTTCTTCTTGTTCTTGTTCTTCTTGTTCTTCTTGTTCTTGTTCTTGTTCTTCTTTTCTTCTTCCTCTTCTTCTTCTTTTTTCTTCTTCTTCTTCTTCCTTCTCTTCCCCTCTCTCTTCCTCCTCTTTTTCTTCTAATGCTTTTTTCCACCACTACTACTACTACTACTACTACTACTACTACTACTACTACTACTACTACTACTACTACTACTACTACTACTACTACTACTACTGCTGCTGCTGCTGCTGCTGCTACTACTACTACTACTACTACTACTACAGCTACTAATACTACTACTACTACTGCTGATGCTGCTGATGCTGCTAGTACTACTACTCATTCATCGTCATCTTCTTCTGTTTCGTCTTTTCTCCTGCTTATTTCGAGTCATCTTCGTTATCACATGAGTTTTCTTCGTAGTCTTTATCGTCGAATAATAAATTGAGTATTTAGACGCAAAACACACCATTTGACTGTAAATATGTTGGTATAACACCACCACCATCTGTACTACTTGTACTATTACCCTAAAATATTCACCTCTCATCCTGCTAGTTACCTCCCACTCGACATGTTGTTTACTGGAAGGTTTGGTAAATTACCCTCGTTAAAGTCTCGGCTTTGGGGTTCATCAATACTGGAGTCTTTGATTGCACTCGGTCGACGTAAAGAACGTGTGGCACGTTTTACAAAGAGTTTTTATTCTCGGCATTAACCGATCACCCGAACTGTAGACGGGAAGATGCTTCCTTCACCAGTCTTCTACCTTACGGAATTGAAAGATTGTGGTCTGGTGGCTTTTATTTCAGGAATTAATGTTCCCATAACTGTTCTTCATAGTTAGGCAATGGTGAACATGCTTAGTGTAACGTAGGGGATAGGAGGGAACGTTTGTGGACAAATATCACAGTATCTTTATTTTAGCTTAGCACAAGTAAAACACTTACAGATATTGATTGATGCCAATAGAACTGGGTGAAATTAGTAAAGGTTAAGGGAAATACATTCATCACTATCTTGTAGCAGGTCATCTGCAGGAAGCCGCTCACATCACAACAGTTTAAACGCCAGCGTTCTCATCTAGTAACTTAACGTTTTAGGTGTCCTTGATACGTTCTGCGCCCCGTTGTGATGGTTTATCGTACCTCTTGAGCAACCACATCCTCCAATGTTCTTTTCTGCAAACCAATTTGGTCTTTAAAATGGAGGACGTGTTTCGGTGAGAAACAATATGGTCTAAGAACCACTTCCTATCTACGTTCAGAGCCTGACCAAATGTCACTATGTTCCCTTTTCATTGTCCATGGTATTCTAAGAAAAGTCCGTAACTATTAGGTTTTAAAGACCAATTGCTTTTCCAGACTGCTTTCAAAATAGTCCACAGTTCATAAACTTTCCTTGTACCACAAGGAAGATTCAATATTTTACGAATACACTTAAGTGTGTAAGTGTGTGTGTGTATTGGTGTGTATGTGTGTGTGCATACACAAACCCACACACACACACACACACACACACCCGTAGTGAACACAAATTGTGAGTCTAAACTTTGGCATCTAGACAACAACAGAGCCTCCATGAAGAAGCAAGTATACGCTGACAACAAGCAGATGGACCTCTCTAAAACACCGAGCACATGGACCCACAACTATGGACTGTGGGCAGAATTTGTACCCAGACATTTAACTAAATATAAGCATCTCTGCACTATACATTATGGAAAATTGAATGAACGACAAACACGCATTTAAGTATATTGCTGCTGGGTTGAGAATATTATTCCTCACTGAGTGCTCTGCCGACTGGCATAAGCTATCACACACTCCATACCCTGTGTTCTTCAACTGCATGTTACATTTATTTGTGTTTGTGAAATCGGTACTTTAGTGTTGAATTAAGTTGAGTTGAGCCAAGAATTGACATTACAGCACTTAGGGAATTCCCATGCTTGCTCCGTTCTCATCTTTAGCAGCCAGCGTAGAGTTCCAGTATTATATGTCTGTCTTGCCTTTGCTCTGAGTGTAGTTAGCCGGCCAGACCCATTGGTTACACCCAGGAGCCTCATTCTTTTAGGTCCATAATAATCTTGTTTCTTTACTGGTTACGCTGCTTGTTCCCAAAGGGCCTTGACCATATCTGCCTTGTTATATCAGATCCAGCCAATTTGTCTGCCGGTTCATTACCAACTACGCCGGCACAACCTGTAAAAAAGATCCAAAGTATGCTCACTATCCGTGACTTTCGCAGTGAAGCTTGCCACTCTGCTCAAGGCATCCCTGTCTTCGCCTTTCTGAGCATGCCTTCAGAGTCTGTTACAATTACGACATGTGTATGCATTTTGTTCTCTAGGCACCTGAGAGCTGCAGCTACATTCGTGTATAAACGAGATGTATAACCTCTGTTCTAGACTCAGATTACTTGCTCCTCAGTGAGTCTACATCCGAGCAAAACACTTACGTTTTTTATGTGTTACGCGTGACATTTCTCTTCATTAATTACTTTTCCCTTGTTTTCTTGATGTCGGATTGTTACATATCGCAACCATTTTTGAAATATCAACCCTAAAACTGTGTTTAACTGTGAAACTATCGACTTCGTTTCTCTAGATTTTATCCTATATCCCCCCCCCCACCACCTTTTTTGGGGCGCAAAGAACGAAGTCCCAAGTTCCAACGACAATTCCAGGAATCTCAGTAACACCTGCACTCACTCCTAAAGAGGGAGTCTGCAACAAACCTCTCTTGCTTCAGAATGCAAGGCAAAATGTTTAACGGTTTCGCCACGGATACCTCGACAGTTATTTACTGAGAGATTTGGCTGTTATCTACAAAGGTAGTGCTTCCAAAGCTGTTTCCTCAAACTTTACAAAATATTTGCAAAACTCCTGTATGGATCACCACAAATATTTGCATGTGGTATTAGATTTCCTGTATCCTTATGAATTTATAATTGACAGTTGAACAGGGGCTGTTATTTTCTTGAGGCTACGAATTTCTCTGATCTTTGTCGGACTAATAATTTATGAGTCATATGTGAATCCGGCAAACCAAAATAACACATTGTTTTCTTCTGAAAGTTTGACAAAGAACAAAAGAATTTGCCCCGTGCAGCCTCTCTGTAAAAATACCGACAAATCTTCATCGTGAATTTCTGAAGTGTAACGAATTTCATTTTCAGACTCATGGCAAATATACTCACAGATTATGTTTCTGTGAAACGTCTGTGAACTGAATTACAGTTATGTAAATGAAATGATTACAGTTCATGGCATGCTCACTTCGCAACTTAAAAAAAATGTCACTTGGTTTTGATTTTATTTGATTTAATTCAAGAACCGACATCACAGCACCGGGGCATTTACATAAGCGCACCGTCCCCATCTTTAGCAGCCAGCGAAGAGTTCCGATACTAATAGTGCCAGTAGCATTCTGATTTAACGTCCGTCTTGCCTTTCCTCTGAGCCTCGAGCTTCTGCCAGAACCTCTCGTCACTCCCCGCTGCATCAATCTCACCACACTGTGGTAATCAATCTGCTCCTCCAGACTGTACACGCTCTCCCACAAGGCACTAACCACGTTTGCCTTATCATGCATCAGTATTCCACCAAGCTGTGCAGAGCCAGCCAGTCTGTCCGCCTGTTCATTTCCCAACACACCGGTGTGCCCCGGTGAAACAATCCAGACAAAACTCCTCACCCATGTCCTCTGCAAGAAGCATGCCTGTCCTGATCTTCCTCAGCATGCTTTCTGAGTCAGTTACAATCACACTGTGTGTGTGTGAGTGTGTGTGTGTGTGTGTTCTCTAGCCAGCGGAAAGCTGCAGTGACCGCCTCCACCTCCATTTTTAAGCTGGATATTGTGATATCATATGCTAGGCTCTCCTGCAACAAACGTCGATCATTAACTTTTGCTAAGAAACCCTAAGCACTTATTTTGCCTCTTGACACTGAACCCTCTGTGTAAATAATCAAATCTATCGAGCGAGGATTATCGTCAACTAACTTTTGAATTTCCACCTCTGTGGCACCTGCTGGCCAGTCTCTGCATTCCCGTCTCAGTGTGATTGAGTTTTTCGCGTGGGTTACTTCTAAAACGCGTGCATCTTGCATCACTTCCTTAACTGCAAACGTTCTAACCGTTATGCTTCAAATTGGTGTTTGTTTCTGTATATTTCGCACATAACCCCCCCCCCCCTCCCCACAATCCAAACCTACTCCCAAACAAATACTACATGTTTACATTATAAATCTTTTCCTACAAGGACATGAATGATAGTTGCGCGATTCTGTGCCAAATTTCAACAATTTACACTAAATGATTACTGAGTTACATGTTTGTAAAGTTGGGAACTTTTGGAACTTATTTTAACAGCGTCAAATACACTAGTATATCTATCTGTTATTGTTTTTTTTTAATGATAATACCTTTTTGGGAGGTTAGTGTGTGTGCATATTCATCCCCCCACCACCCCCCGTCCAGTTCTACATTCTGTAGGATTAACATTAATTGGAAGCTGGAGAGATGTGTTTTATAGGCGAATGATGAGAATACCTTGCACAAATAAAAAGAGTAATGAAGACATCTTGAAAGAAACTGATTCAAAAACTGATTGCCCACACCAGAAAGAGACAATCTACATCCTTTGGTCATGTGATAAAAAGGAGAAAACTCTTGACAGTGGGAAAGTTATTGGGGGGGGGGGGGGCAGAGGAAGAGCGAGAGAACAGATGCTTGACAGTTTGACATCATGGCAATAAGGGTCACTATTGCGTGGTTTAAAGTACAGGAGACATAAGGTTGTGGAGAGACCTGACTACCAACGCCACACGGCATGGACTTTTAAGAACAAGGATTAACATCTGAAGTTGGGAATCTAACAGGTACTCGGAAACCCTGTTCAACTGTGTAGACATATAGCGCAGTTATACTGAGCCACTACAAGACGGTTACACAGTAACCTATAGTCCACTGTAAGTGCAAAGCAGTTCTGAATTCCCGTGTCATTAAATACAAGAAACGACAGTAATCTGTGAACATTTCACTTGCTAATGGGAACTTTCTGCTGGTTTTACGGGCTCATAAAACATCTGAAACGATGATAGACATTCAAGGAGAAATACTGGAACGAACAAACGCTCGTACGATCGCGCGCGCACACATAGACACGCAGACTCTCATACATGCACATAATGTACATACATATAGATGCGCACACATTCGAGAGATTACAGCAATTATCGCCCCTCTAAAACACTGAAGCCCGGTTTTCTGTTTCCTGACCTTGTCAGGTTCTGGCATACTCACGTCTGCTGACTGGTGCCCCGGAAGTTGTGACATCCATCATGTTTGCTGTGACACTTTGGGGCTAATTAACAGGAGGACACTTTCGCCTTCCATTGGATCCACGTCTATTCCCCTAGACCCCTTTTACCCTTGACCCCCCGCCCCCCTTCCCCCCCCCACCCCCCCAAAAAAAAAAACTCCCCAATTATTTCCAGTATTCCCTCCTGGTTATATTATTTCTGTTTGTTCCGTGTCCCTTTGAAGTGCCCAATTTATTGGTTGTTTTGAAGTCAAACCACACGTATTTTAGAATGGGCTATGCTAGAAAACAATTTCGCAGTGAATACTGGATAATATGATGACGTAATATTTCTGAATGGAACGAATTTGTTTTGTTTTGTATGCGGTAGCAAGGGCGTGCTTTTACTAAATGCATTGACGAAGCACAAGCTATGCCCAATAATTTCACCGGAAAAGGGGTAATGGGCGGTTAGGTGCAGAGGATGCAGCAAATCATTCTCAAGGAACAAAACAACGTTTCTCCCTACCTTTTATTGTTTTATTTGCCTATACAGAAACGCTTGGTTGTAACTGTGACCCCACTGCCCCCATCCCCCACCTCTTTTCCATCACTTGCTTTCCTCTTCTAAAACTTGTTTTCCCCTTCCATTACTGGCTGAGCTTTCAAGTCATAGTTTGTGTTTAATTAATGTATTTCTTGATTTCTACTCGACTACTGTCGCCCCCAGTTTTCACAACTGTTGTGTACGCATGTCTGTTGGACACTTGTAATAAATTAATTAGCACTTCGGATGGCTACCATATGCTTTAATGCGAGTGTATGCTAGATATGCTGAGACAGCAGTCTGTCAATCTTTCCACAAGGGACTGTGATAGACATTCTGAGTGTTTTTCGCTGGCACAGGAGCGGGGCAAAGATGGGGCGACCCGTTTGCTATGAAGCTGAAACTAAGACTACCAGACTACCAATCAATTAACTAGTCAACTAGTTTTTGGTCAACAGACCACCCTCTTGACTTATCCGGCCACATGAGTTTAATCCGTGCAAAATACATTTGACGCTCCCCGCGGATAGGAAGGTCGTGGGTTCGCTCCCTAGTGGAGCCAGACTTTTTTCATAAAATGACCTTGGCTCCCAGGTCGACCTAGCCTTTAGTGGGTACTGAGTTCAGTGCTGGGAAATCAAGGCTGCCGGCGTGGTGCTGACCTCACCAAGTGCCGATTGGCCTATAAAATATAGATCTAGCCCTATATGCCCTACACGCCTAAAGGCGTGGAAAAGGGTCCTTCACTTTTACTAAAATGCAGTCGACCCTTTCGCCTTTAAACGCACTGTAAGGGGGAGTAATTTGAAACGAAACAGTTCAACGTTACGATATAGACTTGATGTTGTTGGTGCTTGTCTACCTGAATGTGTTTGTGAATACATCTTCCCCATCTGCTGTCTCATGACAGTGTCCGTGTAGGACGGGGAGCTGACAGTTGATATATGCAGATCTTTGTTCGTTAAAGGACGTTCCACACGGGTTCACCGAAAGAGACATACTGGACACCTTGAAGGACGCGCTGGGGATAGTCTCTCTCTCTCTCTCTCTCTCTCTCTCTCTCTCTCTCTCTCTCTCTTTCTCTCTCTCTCTCTCTCCCTGTCCCCCTCTCTCTCTCTTATACACACACACACACACTATATATATATATATATATATATATATATATATATATATATATATATATATATATCGGTGTGGGCTCTGGGGCTTCATTTTGGGGGATAAGAGAAGACCCACTATTCCCTAATAAGCATGTCGTAAAAGGCGACTAATTAGAAGTGTTTTACTTGAAATAGGAGTGCATCTGCCCGAGGGGTGAGGAACCAGCAGTCTGCGTACAAAAACCTTAGATTTGTAAAACGGATGTGCACATTACACTCGACTACTGAAAAAAGACCAAAGTCTTGAAGTGAACGAACAGCCAGAACTTTCGTCTGGCCTTTATAGGTGGTGAACGCATAGAAGATGAACCCACACACATACAAACACTCACACACACACACATAAAGGGAGTGGAAAAATAATTAAACATAAACTTAGTAAATATTTATTCTCATTCATTGTCCTGTTGTGCTTTTTTTTTCCACACAGGGCTCACAATCTCTTCCTTCATTCCGTTTTATCCTGTGAAATATTTAAAATATCATGGATGGAATCCAGTCCAGCAGCTTTGGCCTCTCTCATCAACGTATGTCTCAGGATTTCTTTAGGCGTCCTGCTCTCCTCCATTCCTTTGTTTGATAGGTCGTGGGACCTAGGCTGCATGTAGTCGTGGGACCTAGGCTGCAGGCAGTCGTGGGACCGGGCTGCACTCTCTCGTGGGACGTGGGTGGGTTGGGGTTAAGCCCTATTCTATATGTTTTAGGGTAGATAAATGCATCAGAAAGCCGGGAAATCTGCTCTTACCACCCTCGAAAATCTTGGACTGTCCTGCGAAGTCATCCTGTGGGGGAAAGGGTGAGGGGAGGGGGAAATATTGGGAAAGCACCAAACTGATTTAGCAAATACAGAAATCGTATCAAAACAACGAGACACCCTATTGCACATATTGATAGAGAGAATGAACACAACATGGTGAGATGTTTTCCAGGTACACCTAAGGTCATGAGTGCATTTTCGGCCAACGTTATGTCAGACTGAGGCTGGACGATCCAGTCCCTTCATGGTAGTATTTGCCACGTATACAGGCGTCCCAGAGAATTCGGCAATAATTGTTTCCCCGTTTCAAAATCCATTCTTTTCAGCGTGACAAGTAAGTAGTAAACAATAAGCACTGGCATGGCATTTGTGGACAGTTGATATTGCTTTTCTATTCTCTCTCGTCTTTCTTTAAATTCCCAGTATCTGTACACCAATTTCTTATGTCTGTTCTTTCTCATGTCTCTTTTAATTCATAGTATTTCTACACCAACTACTTGTGTCTGTTCTTTCTCGTCTCTCTTTTAATTCCTAGTATCTGTACACCAGCTACTTCTGTATGTTCTTTTTCCTCTCTCTTTTAATTATCAGTATCTGTTCACCAACTGCTTATGTCTGTTCTTTTTCGTCTCTCTTTTAATTATCAGTATCTGTTCACCAACTACTTATGTCTGTTCTTTTTCGTCTCTCTTTTAATTATCAGTATCTGTTCACCAACTACTTATGTCTGTTCTCTTTCGTCTCTCTTTTAATTCCCAGTATCTGTACACCAGCTACTTATGTCTGTTCTTTTTTGTCTCTCTTTGAATTCCCAGTATCTTTTCACCAACTACTTATGTCTGTTCTTTCTCGTCTCTCTTTTAATTCGAAGTATCTGTTCACCAATTTCTTATGCCTGTTCTTTCTCGTGTCTGTTCTTTCTCGTGTCTATTAATTCACAGTATCTGTACACCAGCTACTTATGTCTGTTATTTCTCGTCTCTCTTTTAATTCCCACTATCTGTACACCAACTACTTATGTCTGTTCTTTTCCGTCTCTCTTTAAATTCCCAGTATCTGTTCACCAACTACTTATGTCTGTTCTTTCTCGCCTCTTTTTTAATTCGAAGTATCTGTTCACCAATTTCTTATGTCTGTTCTTTCTCGTGTCTAATAATTCACAGTATCTGTACACCAGCTACTTATGTCTGTTATTTCTGGTCTCTCTTTTAATTCGAAGTATCTGTTTACCAATTTCTTGTGTCTGTTCTTTCTCGTGTCTCTTTTAATTCCCAGTATCTGTACACCAGCTACTTATGTCTGTTCTTTTTCGTCTCTCTTTTAATTCCCAGTATCTGTTCACCAACTACTTATGTCTGTTCTTTCTCGTCTCTCTTTTAATTCGAAGTATCTGTTCACCAATTTCTTATGTCTGTTCTTTCTCGTGTCTCTTTTAATTCCCAGTATCTCCACACCAGCTACGTATGTCTGTTCTTTCTCGTCTCTCTTTAAAGTCAAAACATTCGAAAGACATCTGGTGTAACTGTTCTCTCGCATTTCTTTTAAATCCCATTTTTTGTTCATTGGTTTTTTACTCTTCTGTCTTTCTTTGGATGTTGACAGCTTCTGTACGACATCTACTTTAACTATTCTCTCGTCTCTTTTGTAATTCCCAGTTTATGTGCATCTGATGTTGTCTGCTCTTTCTTGTTTCTCTATTAAAATCATGTTTCTCTACATATTATGTTGTCCGTTCTTTCTGGTCTTAGTTTTTTATAACATAGACAAATGTGTCAGTGAACGGCGAGCTTGTATTTGTGCAATTATTTATTTCCTATCGTTCTTCCTACCACTGGTTTTCAGTTCAGACGGCCGGGAGCCTCTATGAATGTTCTAGTGCGAAGCATGTTCTCCATGCGGTATGATTTTTACTGGAAATGCCAGTTGGCTAAATCTGGGATCTCTCTTCTGCACATAATGTCATGAAATGCATACTTTGAAATAACTGTAAATAGTTTTACGTGTCAGTAGCTCATGTACAACTGATACATTTTATTTAGCCTATCTCAAAGTCATTAGCACATTTAGGGGGAAAAAACGAACACAAAGCAAGGTGAAACCATACAAAAGACAGAGCTACTGCGTCATCAAGAATAACCATGCAGAAAAGAAGACCACATTATGCAACTCATTATAAAGAGCATACAGACGATCCTTACATCTTTCGTGCCTCCACTTATCTCCCTTTTCGCCACTCCATCCCAGCCCCCTTTTCCCCAGATGGAATAAAAATCTTCGCTTAAGTAACTAGAAACAGAAGAAGGAGGAGGAGGAGGAATAAGAAAAGAAGAAGAAGAAGAAGAAGAAGAAGAAGAAGAAGAAGAAGAAGAAGAAGAAGAAGAAGAAGAAGAAGAAGAAGAAGAAGAAGAAGAAGAAGAAGAAGAAGAAGAAGAAAAAGAAGAAGAAGAAGAAGAAGAAGAAGAAAAAGAAGAAGAAGAAGAAAAAGAGGAAAAAGAATAAGAGAAGGAAGGGGGAAGAAGAAGAAAGAAGAGGAGGAAGATGGAAGTAAATGGAAGAAAAAGGCAGAAGAATGAAGAAGAAAAAGGGAAGAAAAAGGAAGACGAAAGAATAAAAAGGGCCAGAAAAGGCAGAAGATGGAATAAAAAGGGCGAAAAATGAAGAAAAAGGAAGATGAAAGAAGAGAAGAGGAGTAGGAGACCAACGTAAATAAATGGGCTATATTAAAGAGTCGTTTCAATGTCAGGAACATCATTTAAAAAAACTCCTTGCTTGACATGTGGCAGCCGCCATGATGTAGCGGAAAGACGCTAGCCTGCGAATTGGAAGGTGTTGGGTTCGGGTTCTGGCGAAGCCTGATATTTTAAAGAAAATTAATTTAGCTTCCTGGTCGACCTAGCCTTAAATGGGTACCAAGTAAAGTCTTGGTAAGTAAAGTCGGCCATCGTGATGCTGACCTTATCGCCCACCAAGTGTCGATTGGTATCTAAAATATAAGTCTAGCCCTATATGCCCATTATGCCTTTACTTGTCCTTCTCGACAGGGGATGTCGAAATAAGATACCTAACTGAGAATATCCACTATCCACCTCGCCATTATTACATGTAAACGGACCTGTATATAGTTACCCGTTAATGAGTTGATGTAGAATTAACCAATAACGCCATGTACTGTTTACTCTGACCGCGACCAGGAAAATAAACAAGGACATAAACAAGGAAATATGAAGGCAGTAATGAGTATGCGTCGGCGTCAGTCTGTAGTGCTCTCTCCCAGGTGCTCAGAGATCGTTAAGTCAGCCATTGAACACAACAACAAAACACTCGCCTCACCACCAAACGCGTGAACACAGCCACGTGAGGCAACCAACCGAAAGTTTACCTTCTTGAGTTTCACAACTGCCCTAATCTCAATCTCTCGCCGCCTGGTATCAGCACGTACCCGCTGAGCCGCTGTCTGCCTTCGGCTAATCACGAAGTATTACATGACTCATGAATATGTATGAGATTTAATCCAGCGGGCTATATAAAATAGCCAAGTAGCCCTGGACAAAAAGATTACACAGGTTGCTTCCATCTGAGAGGTAATGTTGACTTTGTTGTCATTTTGTAGATTGTTTTTCTTAACAATAGTTATATTAGTGTGTAATTGCAACTGATTTGCATTGCTTTCGCTTTTTTTTTTACAGTGAGAGCTATTATAATATTTCTAATTATTAACGCGCACAGGATGTTCTTATGTTTTATCCACATTATTTCATGTTTTGAAGTGTTCAAGTAAATAGGATGATTAAGGTTAGTAATTTTCAGGCCTTACCCGCAAATTGCAGCTAGTTCATCGGGCTAGTACTTAGTGTAGACGGTGTCCTAATGTTAGCTTGGTGTGAGGCTGAAGAAGGATCAGATATTTACCCTGTAGGATTCGCATCGATTGCGGATCTTAGAATTCAGAAAGGTCAACACTTTCAAGCAGCAGCCCCGAGAGTAAGACAAATAGTCACTTCAGTCAGTCATTCATTCAGGCAGTCAGCTGTCAGGCAGGTCATTCTGTCAGGTGGTCAGTCATGCAGTCAATGTCTAATAAATAATTCCCCCCCCCCCCCGACCCCCAAAAATGTCTGAGCTATTTGATTCCGGGACAGAAAGTTTGTGAACGTTACTAGCCACTATTAAATAATTTCCATTAAATAAAGAACCATTTTCTACACATTTCGGCTTGTTAGGCATATAGGGCTATACCTTTATTTTTATAGACCAATTGGCACTTAGTGGGTGATGTGGTCAGCATCACGCCGGCCGCCTTTACTTCCCAGGACTGCACCAGGTACCCACTTAATGCTAGGTCGATCTGAGAGTCAAGGTCATTTTTGAAAAAGTCCGGCTCCATCAGGACGCGAACCTACGACCTTCCGATCCGTAGGTGGATGACTAGCAGACTGCGCCACGGCGACTCCCACATTATCGTCATGCCGGTTCCATATACTGGCATTTAATTGATTCCGTTTTATTTGGTGTGTCTTTGACACACTGAACATGGTTGATCTACACGTTATATGCATCGTCTGAGGGAGAAAGATAATGTTAGTAAATTATTATAGATTTTGCATTCTAGGCAACAACTCAAGTTTCCCGTTCCTGTCATAGTTTCATTATACCTCTAACATGATGTTTGATCTAGTATCGCGTTATTGTTAATATCATCGTATATATATATATATATATATATATATATATATATATATATATATATATATATATATATATATATATATAATATATATATATATATAATATATATATATCCGGTATCACTTTACAGTAACACGGTATCATATTGCATGTTAGAGGCGACAGTGGTTGTTTCACCATTAGGTGTGATCATGTTTATTAGCAAGACTGGTTTAGTGCAGTTTTGTAACGTTGTCATTGTAGAATGAGTGTAACACTCGCAGAACTGAACTATAAACACTGCGCTAAAATTTTATACAAAATAGTTTTCATATACTTCTGCCTGCAACAGATTTAGCCATTTATGTGACTATGCGTGTGTGACGAGTGTGTGTGTATGTTTGCGTGTGAACAATGTAGGTATTCTAATCCCTCGTCGTATTTCCTTAAAAGACTATTTCAGTTTCCAAACTTGTCTAGTAAATGATGTCCCCAACTTAACGACCGAGTTCTGTTTCTGCTAACAGGTCGCAAATCGAACTGGTCGTAAGTCGAATGTATTTTTTCTCCCAAACTATCTTCATTAAAATAGGTTATAGAAATTGTGAATAAACACAAGCATCCATTTATATATGCATAAGTCGATCCTGCTTCGTTCTGGACTTTGTTACTAGTTACACATTCAGCTGCTGAGGACAAGGCCTACACATTCTACAGGTGCTAGTGCACATATTCTTCTAGTCGTTCATGTAGCACATATTGTTCTAGTCGTTCCCGTAGCATATATTGTTCTAGTCGTTCATGTAGCATATATTGTTCTAGTCGTTCATGTCGCATATATTGTTCTAGTCGTTCATGTAGCATATATTGTTCTAGTCGTTCATGTAGCATATATTGTTCTAGTCGTTCATGTAGCACATATTGTTCTAGTCGTTCCCGTAGCACATATTGTTCTAGTCGTTCCCGTAGCATATATTGTTCTAGTCGTTCCCGTAGCATATATTGTTCTAGTCGTTCCCGTAGCACATATTGTTCTAGTCGTTCATGTAGCACATATTGTTCTAGTCGTTCATGTAGCACATATTGTTCTAGTCGTTCATGTAGCACATATTGTTCTAGTCGTTCATGTAGCACATATTGTTCTAGTCGTTCATGTAGCACATATTGTTCTAGTCGTTCATGTAGCAAATATTCTACAGACTTTAAATGTTGCGAACATTCTATCGATCTAACATGTTGCACAAATTCTGTAGATTTTACACTTTGCAATAATTTTGTAGAGGTTAAATGTTGCACTCATTCTGTAGGTCTTACATGTTGCACTAATTCTGTAGATGTTACATGCTGCGTATATTCTGTAGATCACAAATATTGCGCATATTCTTTAGATCTTGAATATTGCTCATTTTCTGTAGATCCTAAATATTGCTAATATTATGTAGATTTTTTATGCTGCGCACTTTCTGTAGATCTTACGTGTTTCTTTCTGCGGATCTTACATATTGCGTACATTCTATAGATCGTGAGAGGTGCATACATTCTTTAGATCCTGAATAGTGCACACATTCTATAGACCCCGAATAGTGCACACATGCTATAGATCCCGATTGGTGGACACATTCTATAGATCCCGCATGGTGGACACTTTGTATAGATTCCGAATAGTGCACACATGATATAGGTCCTGAATGGTGCACAATGCTTTAGATCCTGAATGGTACACACATGCTATAGATCTTGAATGGTGCACACATGCTATAGATCCTGAATGGTGCACACATGCTATAGATCCCGCATAGTGAACATATGCTTTAGATCCTGAATTGTGCACACATTCTATAAATCCAGAATAGCGCACACAATGTATATATACTGCTTGGTGCACACATGCTATAGATCTTGAATGGTGCACACATTCCATAGATCCCGAATAGTGCACATATTCTATAGATCCTTAATAGTGCACACATTCTATAAATCCCGCATGGTGGACATATTCTATAAATCCTGAATGGTGCATACATGCTATTGATCCCGAATAGTGCACACATTCTGTAGATCAAGAATGGGCGACATATTCTATAGATCTCGAATAGTCCACACATTCTATAGATCAAGAATGGTGACACATGCTATAGATCCCAAATGGCGCACCATTCTGAAGATTCCAAATGGTGCACACATTCTATAGATCCAGAGTAGTGCAGACATTCCATATCCTGAATAGTGCAAACATTCTATAGATCTCGAATAGTGCACACATTGTCTAGATCCCGAATGGTGCACACATACTGTTAGTTAGTTATTCCTCTTGTGCCAAAGATGGCGCATAGGGCAGAGGTCATAGCTTTCCACGTCTGTCGGTTCTTTGCCACTTGATGTAGGTCTTGAGTGCGACTGAGACCTATGGTTGAGCTCTCCCTTGTGATGGTTCTACGGAGAGTTTCTTTTGGTCTTCCCTATTTTCTTTTACCCTCTGGTGACCATATGAAGGCTTAGTGGGGAAGTCTCTGTATGTCCATTCTGAGTACGTGACCGATGTAATTCCAGCGACGCTTTCTAATAAAATCAGGACACATATTTTTGTTTTGTTTCCTGTCTATAGATGTATTGGACCCTAAAGTCCCGACCATGTGAACATTCAATAGCTTTCGGAGGCAATTCTATTCTCGAAAAGCGACTAGTTTTCTTATCGGTTGATAACTGATGATTTCCAACTCTCACAACCATAAGGTTAGCACTGGGGATCACACAGGAAATTGAAGACCTTAAGTTTTTACGTGTTGTTGCTGAGTGATCTGACTTCCAAATGTTTTGACAGTTTGTTAAAGGCACTTGATGCTAACGCGATTCGATCGTCGTTTATTTCTGATGTTTGTATCTCCCGCGAGGTTATCTTGCTCCCTAAGTATGTGAAGCTGGTGATTTTTTCAAGAACAATATCCTTTAGTTTGATGTCTTTCGACTCGTTGGTAAGATCGATGATTTTCGTTTTGGCTGCGTTGACATACTGTAGATAGTATGAAATCTTTTATATAGTGCCTGTTGCACACTTTCTTAATTTAGGTAATGCATGTGACAGTATTTGTAGATAAAAGAAGATGGACATCCAATAGCATAAATTCGTGATATTTCTGTGTAAAATGAGGACGATGAACCTCTATTTGATACGAACAAAAGACTGGGAAATCACTTCACAATGTCACATTGAATTCTGCTGTTGTGTGCGACCTTTTCAGAAAAGTGTGTGTGCGTGTGTGTGTGTGTGTGTGTGTGAGAGAGAGAGAGTGTGTGTGTGTGTGTGTGTGAGAGAGAGAGAGAGAGAGAGAGAGAGAGAGAGAGAGAGAGAGAGAGAGAGAGAGAGAATGTTTTGCTTGAATCGTCTTACACACAGTTTGTGCATATTTATAGAAACATTATAATGAATTCTCTTGTTTTGTGGTTGTTTGACCCGCTGGTACATTTGCTCAGCTGTCCACAATGTCACACGTGTCTTTAAGCTAGGAGACTTGCTAGTACATTCCCCTTGACGTTTCTGAATGAAATATGGCAGGAGGACAACAAGGATGGGAACAATAAAACTGGGGGGAGGGGCAGGGGGATAATTAATAGCCAGCCAGTGTCCTGTCTCATAGGTAGGTCACATTATTTATAGGCGGTGCGGATGGCTGCTTCCCATGAGAGGCACACACATATGTGTATGTATGATGTATATCTGTATGCGTTGATGAGTGGGTTGGGTGGGTTGGATGGATGAATGGGTGCAGGATTGGTGGATGGATGGATGGGTTGACTGGTGTATGTATGGATTGCTGGATATGTACGTGGGGGTGAGGGGGAGTTTGTAGATGTGTGTACTTATTTTTAACTGTGTAGGATGTACACGTACATATGTATGTGTCTTTAAACACACATGTGTGTGTGTATATATATATATATATATATATATATATATATATATATATATATATATGTGTGTGTGTGTGTGTGTATGTATAAACAGACAGACAAACATATTTCATAGTGGAAAAGAGCAGGGGATTGATGCTAACATTAATTACCCAGAGAGTTTATATTATTATATACAACGAAGAATATCGCACCAGTTGCTTAATAATCCTCTTAACGTGAAGTGGAGTCTTCATTTACTGTGCTACAGAAAACTGACATTCTTCGTCTAAAGACCTTACCTCTTACAGATAATTGAACAAGTACATTTCCAGTATCACCTGGAACTAGATCTGGTGCAACCAAGTGAATCCTGTCAACGCTTTCATACATGTTCTGTTCAGTGCCAAGGAAGTTTGCACTTAGTACGTTTCCTCTAGGTCTTCGCGCTACACCGTCTGGGGTTATCGTGGTTCTGGCAGTGAGAAAGAGGTTGTATGGCAGTAAATTGAACTAAGCTGAGGTAGCCATAATCTGGGTGGTTTGGTGACGCAATGGAGTGGAAGAAAGCGGGGGTGGGGGGGGGGGGGGGGGGTTTGAGGTTCAATTTTATTACAAACCAAGACTGCCGCAACCGAAAGAGTCAGTTAGTCGGCAAATATTTTCAATCTAAAAATTATAATAGTGCATGATCACATACCTTTGTCCTCTCTCTTCCTCTCTTTTTTTTTTAAAACTTTCTTTCCCATCTACACACGCACGCCCACACAAACAGACACACACACGTACCACACAGACGAATGGATTATTAGATGGATGGAAGGGTGAGTGCAATGATTATGTCTGTGTATGTCAGGCTTTATATCCTTACGCCTTTCTGTTTGTTATTCAGTGGCCACACTCACACGCTTTCATCAAGAATATAACGTAACCGCTTCCATAAGTTCAAAATGTAGATCTGTCCACTGAGGCACACAGACCAGTAATTATTTAAAAGAAACAAAACACACAAAAACACACACATACACACACATCCACAAGCTAACGGACTCTAGTGTAAGGCTCCCCCTGGTGACTGTGTGGAACGCCAGGCATGGTAATGAACAGCTTAAGTTTTACAGCCTTCTAAATATTTGTACTGCACCTCTCGGGGAAGCAGGAAACGTGTACACAAGGGCCACAACTCTAATCAACGACGTGTCGGCTGACAGACTTTCTCAGTCGTTCTATCTTTAGCTGCCCCATCTTGCGTTTGTCTGACAGTTTCCTTGATCCTGCTCTACTGAAGTTGTCTGTTTGTCACTACGTAGTTTACTGTTTGCTTTTATGCTGACTTAAAATTTTCCTTTCTCCTACCTTTCGGATAGTGAGAGGTTCTACTTGTGGGTGCGACCCCTTTGGGGGAGGGAGGAGGGTTGAACGACCTTTTTTCAGGGTCGCATAAGACCATCGACTAAACTATTGACTAAACTTATGAAAAAGCGAGGACAAATAATTGTATTGTTGGGAGTCAGCACAGCAGGAGGAACTGTATTAAAGGGTCGCGTCATTAGGAAGGCTGAGAACCACTGGTATAGTGGGATGGGAGTCACACCGTGGACGAGACTGGGATCACACCACCTATTATTCCCAAAGACAGCAGAAAGTGTTCTACAGCCAACCGTCAATGCGGAGACAGCACTAGTTGGGAAAAAAATACGCAGAACAGCAGTTAAGCTGAAAGACTGGATGCGCCATGACAGTAGAGTGAGGGATACCAAGAGAAGCAGAGTGAAGAGCTAAAAGCGTGTCTTATAAGCTGATGACAGCGAACATGGGGGTTGGCTAGTAATGAATAAGTTAACGTTAGATATTTTTAATCAGGGGATGGCCAGAACCAGACACCTGACATGTCAGGGCACGAAATAACTGACATGTCAGGGCACGAAATAACTGACATGTCAGGACACGGAAACACTGACATGTCAGGACACGGAATAACTGACATGTCAGGACACGGAAACACTAACATGTCAGGACACGGAATAACTGACATGTCAGGACATGGAATAACTGACATGTCAGGACACTGAATAACTGACTTGTGAGGACACGGAATCACTGACATGTCAGGACAGGGAATAACTGACATGTCAGGACACTGAATAACTGACTTGTGAGGACACGGAATCACTGACATGTCAGGACATGGAATAACTGACATGTCAGGAAACGGAACAACTGACTTGTGAGGACAAGGAATAACTGACATGTCAGGAAACGAAACAACTGACTTGTGAGGACAGAGAATAACTGACATGCCAGGAAACGGAACAACTGACTTGTGAGGACAAGGAATAACTGACTTGTCAGGAAACGGAACAACTGACTTGTGAGGACAGAGAATAACTGACATGTCAGGAAACGAAACAACTGACTTGTGAGGACAGAGAATAACTGACATGTCAGGAAACGAAACAACTGACTTGTGAGGACAGAGAATAACTGACATGTCAGGAAACGGAACAACTGACTTGTCAGGACACGGAATAACTATAATGTCAGGACACGGAATAACTATAATGTCAGGACACGGAATAACTGACATGTCAGGACACGGAATAACTATAATGTCAGGACACGGAATAACTGACATGTCAGGACACTGAATAACTGACTTGTCAGGACACGGAATAATTGACATGCCAGGACAGGGAATAACTGACATGTCAGGACACTGAATAACTGACTTGTGAGGACGCGGAATCACTGACATGTCAGGACAGGGAATAACTGACATGTCAGGAAACGGAACAACTGACTTGTGAGGACAAGGAATAACTGACATGTCAGGAAACGAAACAACTGACTTGTGAGGACAGAGAATAACTGACATGCCAGGAAACGGAACAACTGACTTGTGAGGACAAGGAATAACTGACTTGTCAGGAAACGGAACAACTGACTTGTGAGGACAGAGAATAACTGACATGTCAGGAAACGAAACAACTGACTTGTGAGGACACGGAATAACTATAATGTCAGGAAACGGAACAACTGACTTGTCAGGACACGGAATAACTATAATGTCAGGACACGGAATAACTATAATGTCAGGACACGGAATAATTGACATGCCAGGACACGGAATAACTGACTTGTCAGGACACGGAATAATTGACATGCCAGGACACGGAATAACTGACTTGTCAGGACATGGAATAATTGACTTGTCAGGACACAAAATAACTGACATGTCAGGACATGGAATAATTGACACGTGAGGACCCTGATTAACTGACATGTAAGGACACGTAATAATTGACGTGTCAGACACGGAATAACTGACACTGGTATGGTCTTTCCGTCAGCGTTTAGACAGGACAACATGACGTTTTACTTGGAGCTCTTATGTGCGTGCATGCGGGGTAGGGGGTGAAGGTGAAGAATAGACCTACTGCCTAATGAAAAGCATGTCGTAGGAGACGACTAATTGGGAGCTTCCTTCGAAGTCGGAGTGCATCTGCCTGATAGGTAAGGAACCAGCAGTCTACACATAACATCTGTAAAACGGATGCTCAAGCAACACTCAGGTTCTGAAACAAGGCTACAGTCCAAAAGTGGATCAACAACTAGAACTTTCCGCCAGAGCTTACAGATGGTGGACGCGAAGAAGAATACATCTCAGCTGTTGGTCTGGCTAGCTCTATGTTAGTGTACAAATCCTGTCTTTACCTGGCCGGTTAACTGCAGCACGGCTTATTGGTTTGTTGAGCGTCATTGTGGCTTTACGACAAGCTATCTGTTCTGCACCACTTGGTGGTAAATTGATGCATGACAAGCTAGATTTTGTGCGGGCCTTTGGGAGAGAGTCAGTAGTGCCGAGCACAAATAGATCATTACGGTCAGACTAGAATAGCGCTGCGGGGAAGAGATTTACCAGGAGATCTGGCCAACGCTCAACACTCAAGCAGAAGGCGAGACAGATGTACAATAAGGCAGGTTCTAGTATCATTGGAATTGAAGCTCTTCGTTTGCTACTGAACATGGGGACGGGGCGCGCATGGGAGTGTTGTAGTGCTGTGATGCGGTTTCCTAATTCAACATTCATGAAATGGCATCTTCGTTGTATACAAATGCATGGCTCCTGTCAATGTTCTGGTAGCTCTGCTTGTGCGTCTCCTAGGTTACCAGAGAAGTGTTTTGTTTATAGTATACTGTCCCAGTGTTTTGTTTATGGTATACTGTCCCAGTGTTTTGTTTATGGTATACTGTCCCAGTGTTTTGTTTATGGTATACTGTCCGAGTGTTTTGTTTATGGTATACTGTCCCAGTGTTTTGTTTATGGTATATACTGTCCCAGTGTTTTGTTTATAGTATACTGTCCCAGTGTTTTGTTTATGGTATACTGTCCGTAGTGTTTGTTACCAGTGTTTTGTTTATGGTATATACTGTCCAGTGTTTTGTTTATAGTATACTGTCGAGTGTTTTTGTTTATGGTATACTGTCCAGTGTTTTGTTTTTGGTATACTGTCCCAGTGTTTTGTTTATGGTATACTGTCCCAGTGTGTTTTGATATACTGTCCAATATAGTATACTCCCAGTGTTTTGTTTATAGATATACTGTCCCAAGTATTGTACTTTTAGTATACTGTCCAGTGTTTTGTTTATGGTATATACTGTCCCAGTGTTTTGTTTATGGTATACTGTCCCAGTGTTTTGTTTATGGTATATACTGTCCCAGTGTTTTGTTTATGGTATATACTGTCCCAGTGTTTTGTTTATGGTATATACTGTCCCAGTGTTTTGTTTATGGTATATACTGTCCCAGTGTTTTGGTTTATATGTCCAGTGTTTTGTTATGTCTACTGTCCCAGTGTTTTGTTTATGGTATACTGTCCCAGTGTTTTGTTTATAGTATACTGTCCCAGTGTTTTGTTTATAGTATACTGTCCCAGTGTTTTGTTTATGGTATATACTGTCCCAGTGTTTTGTTTATGGTATACTGTCCCAGTGTTTTGTTTATGGTATACTGTCCCAGTGTTTTGTTTATGGTATACTGTCCCAGTGTTGTGTTTATGGTATACTGTCCCAGTGTTGTGTTTATGGTATACTGTCCCAGTGTTTTGTTTATGGTATACTGTCCCAGTGTTGTGTTTATGGTATACTGTCCCAGTAGTGTTGTGTTTATAGTATTTTCCGAGTGTTTGTTTATGGTATACTGTCCCAGTGTTTTGTTTATGGTATACTGTCCCAGTGTTTTGTTTATGGTATACTGTCCCAGTGTTGTGTTTATGGTATACTGTCCCAGTGTTTTGTTTATGGTATACTGTCCCAGTGTTGTGTTTATGGTATACTGTCCCAGTGTTGTGTTTATAGTATACTGTCCGAGTGTTTTGTTTATGGTATACTGTCCCAGTGTTTTGTTTATGGTATACTGTCCCAATGTTTTGTTTATGGCCTACTGTCCCAGTGTTTTGTTTATGATATACTGTCCCAGTGTTTTGTTTATGGTATACTGTCCCAGTGTTTTGTTTATGATATACTGTCCCAGTGTTGTGTTTATAGTAATACTGTCCCGAGTGTTTGTTTATATGGTATACTGTCCAGTGTTTTGTTTATGGTATACTGTCCCAGTGTTTTGTTTATGGTATACTGTCCCAGTGTTTTGTTTATGGTATACTGTCCCAGTGTTTTGTTTATGGTATACTGTCCCAGTGTTTTGTTTATGATATACTGTCCCAGTGTTTTGTTTATGGTATACTGTCCCAGTGTTTTGTTTATGATATACTGTCCCAGTGTTTTGTTTATGGTATACTGTCCCAGTGTTGTGTTTATAGTATACTGTCCCAGTGTTTTGTTTATGATATACTGTCCCAGTGTTTTGTTTATGATATACTGTCCCAGTGTTTTGTTTATGGTATACTGTCCCAGTGTTTTGTTTATGGTATACTGTCCCAGTGTTTTGTTTATGGTATACTGTCCCAGTGTTTTGTAGACACCGCCATGCTGAATTTAAAAAAAAATCATTATTTAATCTGTCCATCCAATTCTTGATTTTAAATTTCTATTTCTTCTAGTAAATCTCACAGAAAGCTACCAGCTTTAGTGCTGCGTCACGTGTGCGCGCTCACTCACGCACAAACTCTGACAGACCAAACAAAATCACCCCCACACACAGTCATCTGCAAACACCCTCATGTATTCTTAGCTGTACATAAAACGTTAATGATCAGTCCCTAATCATTTCTTTTTTTCTGGTAGTTTAAAAAAGTTTCTGTTGCATGAATTTAAATATATTAAAATTATTTATTAACCGAAGGCACGCATACTCACGCGCGCGCGCGCACACACATTCACAAACGCACACATACTAACGCACACACACGCATCTTTCTCTGTCGTTTTTCCCCCTGCTGTTTTCTAATATTGCCCACAATATCGATAATGTATCTACTTCACCCTTTCTTTTGATATGGCTCTTGTTTTAAGGCTTTAAGTCAGATTTCATAACTCTATATTAATTTTATTATTTGCCTTCTTTGTTCGAAGTTTATTTTATAATCAATTCTTTTGTTGTTCTTGCCCGCCTTCGGTTCAGGGGGAAAAAATCTGTTACCTGCTCCTCTGGCCGCCTGGACACTTGATACTTTTGCAGAGTTCTATGAGATCTTTCCATCTTGTTCTTTTTCTGCTTGCTTTTCCTCCTTCCATATTCTGATTACATCCACCATTAAAAACACACATCCTTGTTTGGCCTATTTTTATTTATTTTATTTACCCCCTCCCTCCAATCCTTCAGTTTCCAGAATGGGAATGTCTGAAAGTGGAAATGTGTAAGAGTTGACTACTGTTAAAGTTAGTCCCAGCCCTTTTAGTTTACACGCCATACATGTCCACACACACAAAGGTTGATGGCTAACCTACAGCACGTGTTCGTGACATTTATTGAGAAAGGACTCGAGACAACATCGTTAACACACTTCATGTCACCTTTGAATTACTGGTTCCTTGCAAATATAGTTTCTATCAGCGAGCTCTACTTGTTGTTCAGAACGACAGCCACGCACACGTCCGCCCGCGCGCACACACACATGCAGACACCTTCAGACATATACACACTCGAACACACGTTCATATACACGCGCAAATAGATGCACACGCTCAAGTGCGTGCGCGCTTTTGTGTGTGTGTCCTCATTTTAATGCCCCTGTCTTGCTTGGATAATGGCACACCATCAAAGTTATGTGTTTTTAAATCTCCCCTTCATCTTGTGAGTACAGCACGATCTCATTAATGGTTTCCCCCCAGCTCTAGTGTAGCCTCATGCACCGACCGAACAGCAACAAAAACCGATATCTTTGTTGTTCACTTTTACAGGCCTGAAGCAACAGACAAGTTTCAATGACCCCCCATGCCCACAATTTAGATTTCTTCTGTGTAGATGACTAGACTTTGTAGAAGCTATCACATTCAGTGTTTTCACTCCAGGAAGTTGTTAAAGATTGTTCCCGGAAGTATAGTAACTAGGAACAGCTTGAGGCTACTTTGGCTTTCACTTTTTGCTGACCTCAACAAATACAGTTTTCTTTTTCTTTAGTACATGGGGCTGTGGGCTAGTTTCAGCACACACACACAAAGCAAGCATTTAAAAAGATGAAGAACATTGTAAGCAGTATATCATCTTAGAAGACGGAGATGAGTTCTTACAATATATGTAATCAAATCTTGATAAATGTAAGTAAATCACGAATATTTAGCCACTCGGTCACAGTGTGAAAACTCAGAAGATGTGGTTTTATAAAAGAAAGTTAACACAGTCCTAGATTGGAAGGAATGAATGCAATCTTGAAAGTAATTTTCCCACAAAGAGAACTGACTACTCCCATTAAGTTGGGCTGAGCCAGACATCACCATCACAGCACTCGGCATATTCCTTTACGCGTGCCCAGTTACAATTACAATGGTTCCCGTAGCAGTTTGATTATATGTATCTCTTGCTTTACACCAGTGAAAGGTGTCGGCAAGATCCCCTAGTCACTTGCCGCTGCATCATTCTCTCCACACTATTATGGTCTATGTGCGCTTCCGTATTCTTCATCCGCTCCCGAAAGATTTTGATCACTCCAATCAACAATAACACAACACACACACACAAAAGGATTTGGGAGAAAAAGGGGGGGGGGGGGTGCGGCATCTTCACTTTCTGGATTTGCCAGAAGAAAGCAGGTAGGTAGTGACAACAGGAGAGTTAAAGTGAAAATAGAGCTTATGAGAGGAAAGGAGAAACCTGTTTGACAGTTTGGCACCTTGACACGGAAAAACACCTATATAAGGAATGATTGACAGTACACGTGTCATCAGAACGTAGGCTGTTGTGACAACCAGCTAATGCCGCACGGCACGGACTCTTTTACACCAAGAAAACAGGTTAGGAAAGAGTTAAATCATAAACGTTCCTGACTACTGTGCTCTCTAGATAACCATCTAGCTGAATCGTTCCTATGCATCAAATACAGATCTGGACTTCTCTCTAGATAATCTTCTAGCTAAATCCTTCCTGTGCATCAAATACATATCTGGACTTCTCTCTAGATAATCTTCTAGCTAAATCCTTCCTATGCATCAAATACAGATCTCGACTGTTCTCCATACGGAGGAAGAACACGAGAGACTGATGCCAAGCTGGCGGGAAATGAATACTCAGAAGTGTCAGTGACCTAGGGTCAATAACGTCTGCTGGTCGACACATAAGTGGTCATGGTGCCACTCGGTAGTTTTGTCATCCGGAGCCGCTCTTGTCTGACCTAGACGCATAAACGGACTGGGTAATGAAATCATTTATTTCCTTAAAATTGTCTTCAGTGGAAAGGCGAATTACATGGACAGTGGCCACCTGATCTGTTCATCAAGCTCTTTTAAGTTTCAGCTGTCTAGGGATTCTCAAAATGTTCGACCCGCACATCATATTAAATGTGTTTGAATTACTTGTCTGCGAAATCTAAACGTCCTGTCCACTACCCTAAAATCAAGACAAGAGTAAACGATCCTTCCCATATTGTAAAAATTAAACAGGCTTTCTGTAGTTAGAGAAGGTCCCAACACTGAACCCCACACTCAACCACCCCGCCTGTTAGCCACACAGTGTTCAGGAGCTACTTCCAAGAGTTAGAAACAGGGGCAATAACCACTGTAAACCTCATCACAACCGTTGTGACCGTTGAGATAGTAATGAACTGCAACCCTCTGGTTAACCCTGCTGTGAACTTTATATGTCCACATAACTCATTGTGTGGATACATTGTGATGACATTATTCAATTCCAAGCCACTTTTGTACACACGTCAAGCATCGCTCAGTTTCAACGCATCCCCTACTGTAAGTATGTATACCAGTTTGTGAAATCAGTGTCGTGGCATGCGACAGGTTTATGACCACACTGGGTTCCGCCCGTCCGTCACGTTGGTTTGCTGTGACAAGCACATCAAGCAGTGGCGTGGCCAAGACAAAACTGCTAGGGTTATTCTGGTACTCCAAGCCGCTGGTCATGGGCTGGCTGGCACTCCAGATGCACTTCATTCAAGCTGGCACTGGATCCCAAGCAGGTCAAGTTTAGCTCAAGAGGATCGTTGCATAACTGCTTCACATAAAGTTATTAGTATTATATTAGCTTACACATACATACATACATATATATACATACACACACACACACACACACACATATATATATATATATATATATATATATATATATATATATATATATATATTCACACACACACACACGCACGCACATGATGTTTTGTTTATATAATTATGAACTAATATAATTTGGACCAGAGGCTTGTGTTATAGAATTCTTTGAATTTCTACGTCAGTTGTTCTCAACCCGTGGATCGCGACCCTTTTGTGCTTCGAACGACCCCTTCATGAGCGTCGGATAAGACAATCGGAAAACACATACTGATTGAAGTTATGAAAATAGCAGCGAAAATAGTTGTGTGGTTGGGTGTCGCCACAACATGAGAAACTATCGAAGGGTCGCGACATTAGGAGGGCTGAATACCACTGTTCCAGGAAGTCGCCTTTGTGAATCTATCTATCTATCTATCTATCTATCTATCTATCTATCTATCTATCTATCTATCTATCTATCTATCTATCTATCTATCTATCTATCTATCTATCTATCTATCTATCTATCTATCTATCTATCTATCTATCTATCTATCTATCTATCTATCTATCTATCTATCTATCTATCTATCTATCTATCTATCTATCTATCTATCTATCTATCTATCTATCTATCTATCTGTCTGTCTGTCTGTCTGTCTATCTATCTATCTATCTATCTATCTGTCTGTCTGTCTGTCTGTCTGTCTGTCTGTCTGTCTGTCTGTCTGTCTGTCTGTCTGTCTGTCTGTCTGTCTGTCTGTCTGTCTGTCTGTCTGTCTGTCTGTCTGTCTGTCTGTCTGTCTGTCTGTCTGTCTGTCTGTCTGTCTGTCTGTCTGTCTGTCTGTCTGTCTGTCTGTCTGTCTGTCTGTCTGTCTGTCTGTCTGTCTGTCTGTCTGTCTGTCTGTCTGTCTGTCTGTCTGTCTGTCTGTCTCTCCTACTCTCTCTTTCTTCCTATATGTGCCATGCCAGAATTCTAACTTATAATAACATCGTTTAATGTATACGATGTTGTTTTTTATACATAGCAACTTGTTTATCTGTCCTCATCTGTTCTTGATCTCTCTGATTTCACTGTTATGTTATCCATAGATAACAGAATCTCTTCACTTGCCGCGAATTAATGCGGAGACGTCAATGGTGTTCTTAGGAAAAGAAGCTATATTATATTACCTTTATTTCTGTCTTCCTTTGTTAAATTCATCCCCTCCCCCCCCCCCCTCTCTCTCTCTCTCTCTCTATCTATCTCTCTCTACAGTTACTGTAACTGTTTTGTGGTATTGCTCTGTTTAATTGTGTCTATTAACAAAAGTTATAATAAAGGGATGTCATGGAAATAAGTACACAGTAAATCAAAGTACTGCACGTCAAGTATAAATCGGTATAAATAAATTAACAATGAGAATTACACACACATAAACCTGTAGTGGTGGTAGGTTAGTGCTGATGATTGGTAGGGGAGTCGAGTCCCAGAGAAGAGAGATCTTCATCACATATTCCCTGCATTAGGCATCTTTCAGTGATTTGGCTGTGAACAGCCAGGTAATTGTTGACACACAGGCAATCCTTTGAACACATGTCTTGTTGGCAAGCCAAGTTGACTGACGTAAAGAACAATCTGCTGTGCTTTCAGAAGACCGCCAGTAGTTCACCTGAAAGAATTAGCAATGTATTGAGTTGTGCAACGTTCAATCTAAACAATCACTTTTTTTTTTCTTTTTTTTTTTTTTGTGTGTGTTGTAGTGAACTGTATTGTCTGTAGCAACTAGATACGAGGCGTTTTTTTTTTTTTTTTTTTTAAGTAAGTACAGGGATAAAATAAAATGAAAAAAAAAAAAAAACTGCCCTATATAAAAATGATATATTGCAGCCCAAAAACGAACCACACATTTACATATTTTCCCAACATAGTAACCATTGACTTCAACACATGTTTGGTATCGTGGCACTAGGTTCCTAATTCCAATGTCATAGAAGTCTGCCGTCATTGTCTTGAACCATTCATTAACGCCTGACTGCAGTTCATAATCAGTTTCCAAACGCTGGGCTGCCAGACACTTCTTTAGGTGCATGACAAGATGCTAATCATATGGCGCGAGATTGTTGCTCTAGAGCGGTTGTCACAACTGTAGGAGAGCCCTAGGAAGGGTAGGGTTCCTATACAGGAGATATCTTCAGTCTATATATGTGGCTCACTAGAAGTATGGTACTTCATTGTCTACTAGGGTAGAGAGACCGAGATATTACTCCTGGGACAGAGGACAAGAAGATAAGTCTACCCCGCTCCGATGGGGTGGTGCTAGGCAGACTAGTTATCCTGGTGGCAACTCCTCTGCCACTTTTAAAGAAAGAGCCTCCAGAGAGAAAGCAAAGAACGCCCTCTTCTCGCTCACTCACCTAGTACTCAAGCACAGCAACAAAGACAGACGAGAGTAGTGAATGAAGAATGATGTAGCTTTAATTTTACTGACAGCTGACTGGCTAAAAATTGACAGTGGTTTGGTGTTTGTTTTTAAACCAAATGGTTCTCCTCATCAGGTAAGAGAAATGTCTACTGGGTCCAGTTCCTTCCCCCGCACGAGTACAGCTCACCCGTGGATACTCCCAAAGGTTGGACTTGATGGGGAAACCGGAACACTTGGCTTCTTGTAGATCTTATTTCTTGTGATATCCTCTTGTAGATAATCCACCGCTGATGTTCTTAAAGTTCAGATACGACACGTGGTCGTTTAGAAAATACGACACGTGGTCGGTTAAAAATACGACTAGTAGTCGGTTATGAATACTGGGATTAAATCCCTTAAACTGTCTCTTTGTCTGTGCCGATTCTATGGCGACATGACAATGGGTACAATTGTGTACTAATCGTTGAGTCGTTGGTGTTATGAAAAATGCCGCAGGGCCCTCAGATCGGTCAGAAATCACTACAGTAATCCAGAACGAATTAATATAGAACTACACTCGCTAATCTGAATACTGCACTTGAAAACTTAACGACCTACGCTCCACCACAGTTGGGAATGAAATGACCGAAACATGGCCGCTTCCGCTCAAGATGGACGACCCACGTGACGCCAGCCATGCGCATGCGCCAAAAAGAGGGAGCGCCATCTGTTACGTTCTATTTTATTGGTTGGACAGGGCACTGTGATTGGTTGCACAACTATTATTCCATGATTTGAATGTAACTAGTCCTATCTGGTTTCTAGCGGAAAGTAATAGGGGAAATTGGGTCCTCTAACTTCTGTTATATATATATATATATATATATATATATATATATATATATATATATATATATATATATATATATATATATATATATATCTAACTATACAGGTAACTAGGGGAGCGTCAGTGGTCATTGCCAGTACTGTCACATAGGCCCCCCGTAAAAAAAAAGTTCTGGGATCCAAACTTTTTAGAGACTAAGATGACCATCTGGCGTATCTCCATCATCTAGGTTAGCTTGATCATTCTCCTCTTCTGGAGGGTGACGACTCAGGAAACCTGCTCCTACATTCTCTTTCCCCGGAATGTACTCTACTGTAAAAGTGTAGGGTTGGAGTAACAGTGACCATCTCATCAGCCTAGTGTTGAGCTTCTTAGATGCCGCTAGAAACATCAGAGGCTGGTGGTCACTCTGTACTTTAAATTTTGTTCCGTACAAGAATGGCTGGAATTTCTGCACTGCCCACACTAGTGATAAACACTTTTTCTCAATGGTTGAATAATTTCTTTCAGCACCGTTGAGCTTTCGGCTGGCATATGCTATCGGAAACAACATGGATGGTTCTTCTCTACCTTCCTGGAGTAGGGTCGCTCCTATTCCTATATTACTGGCATCAGTCCTCAACGTAAAGGTTTTAGTGAGGTCCGGGAGCTGAAGAATAGGTTTGGAGGTTAGCTTTCCCTTGAGCATAGCGTACGCTGTCTCACAGTCAGTTGACCAACGCACCATCTCTGGGGCTCCGTTTTTTGTAGCATCTGTAAGTGGGGAGGCTATCGTGTTAAAGTCTTGTATGTACTTTTGATAGAACCCGCACAGAGATCCAAAGGACTGCACATCCTTCTTAGTTTTTGGTCTAGGTGCCTTGTGCAACTTATCCACGTTCTTTTGTTCAGGGCACATATATCCCTGTGATATGGTGTGTCCCAGAAATTCTAGTTTTCCAAAAGCCAGTTTACATTTAGAAGGCCTGGCTGTTAACCCCACTTCTGCAAGCCTTCCTAGCAAAGTGTCGAGAGTGTTGAGGTGTTCTTCAAAATGCTCTGACGCGATGAGGATGTCATCCATAAAATGTTGTAGCGTTGGCCGTTTTAATAGGCCTAACAGCATTCAAATCATGCGGGTAAACACACTAGGTGCATTGCTAAGGCCGAATGGTAAGACGTTGAACTCATAGTGTTCCTCAGGGTTGCTGAATGCTAAATAAGGGCGAACTTCTTTCTTAACTGGGATCTGATAGTACCCCTTACTGAGGTCTATCTTGGAAAAGTACTTAGCTTTTCTAAGTCTAGAAAATAGCTGTCCTTGGTCCGGTAGGGGTTCAGCTTGGAATTCCGTTACCCCATTTAGTTGCCTGTAGTCAATGCAAAGCCGATGCTCCCCACTAGGTTTCCTTAGGAGCACAACACTAGCACTATAAGGTGATTCAGGAGGGGAGATAATTCCTTTTTGCAAAAGGTGAGCAATCTCAGCCTGGAGGGCTTCCTCCTTAGCATAAGGTATAGGATAACACCTCTGTCTGACCGGTTCCGTACTGGTCAGTTTCATGTCAAACTCGACTAGACTTGTGCGACCCGGTTTGTCTGTGAGCACTGCTAAGTGTGCAGTCAAGACATCTCTTATTCTTAGTTGTTGTGAATCCAAAAGGGTGGGGTTTATTTCCACCTCCTGGGCTGTTTCTCGAGGTTGTAACGGGTACTCGACCCCTGCAGCTTCTCCACATTCAACCTCCGTAGCTACCGCAAGTGTCATCAAATGCACCGGGGTAGTTTCGGTTCTTTCGAAATACTTTCTCAGCAGGTTTATGTGGAAGACTTTCAGTTTTCCTCTTTTGGAGATCTTATAATTGGTGCGGGATACCTTCTCCACAACCGAGTAAGTCCCCTGCCAACCAATCTCCAGTTTATTGCTGCCACTTGGCAAAAGTAACATGACCTTGTCTCCTGGTTCTAGGGAACGGTCCTTGGCTTTCCTATTATAAAGGGCAGCATGTTTCTTGCGGGCGGCTTTCACATTTGACGTTGCCAGTTTCCAACCCATTTCCATCTTTCCTTTCAGTTCCTCCACATACTTGGAGGCTGTCACTACAGTCTCTTCCGCCTTCTCTTCAGTCCACGTCCTCATTAGGGCTTCCAAGGGCCCCTTAATAGGTCGTCCAAATAGAAGAGTAGCAGGTGGGATTCCCGTAGATCCATGGGGTACCTCTCTGTAGGCGAATAATGCCGCTGGTAGGTACTCATCACAAACCTCTGGTTTTTCCTGAGCTAACTTCCTCAGGATCGTCATTAAGGTTCCGTTAAATCTTTCCACCTGGCCGTTCGACTGTGGGTGATATGGACTAGTGTGGATATGCCGGGTTTGTAGAATCTGGAAGACTTCTCCCATCAGTTTCCCTCGAAACTGTGAGCCGTTGTCTGTCAAAATTTGATTGGGAAATCCCAATCTAGTAAAAATGGTCACGAGTGCATCAGCTACTCGCTTTGAATCGATAGCGGGTAGTGCAATCGCCTTCCCCCCCCCCCCCCCACATCGAACAGGTATCCACCAAAGTTAAAATAAAGGAATTTCTTTTCTTGGTGCGAGGGAGTGGACCGACTATGTCGACTGCCACTCTCTCAAATGGAGTGTTCATCAATGGCATGTCACCTAAAGTTACTGGAACTGTCCAATGCCTGGGAGCTACCCTTTGGCATTCTGGACATGACTTTACATACCGCTTAATGTCCCCATTCATCCTCGGCCAGTAATAATGGCAGGCGATACGTTGCTGTGCAGCCCCAATCCCCATATGTCCAGAGAATGGGATAGTATGTCCCATGTGCAATATTTGCGTCCGGTAGGGGGAAGGTACAACAAGTTGACCAAACTCGTCTCCATCTTTTCCTGCCCTACGGTACAGCAAATTACTTTTGACATAAAAGTTTCCCTTACTAGGAGGGGTTTGGGCTTTGGGCAACTTTCCGTAGCAAGGTTGAAGAGTGTGGTCCTGTTTCTGGGCAGCCCTTATTTCACCCGGAAGGGGGTTTAAAGGCTGAACAGGCTCTATGCTATCTTTAGCTATGGGACCTGGTCTGTACAGCCGCTAGAGCTATGGGAGTAGATGGTTCACTTAAATAAACATACCGACACCCTAGGATAAAAGGATAAATCGGATCATCTACCACAGCAGCGGATACAGTCCCAGTAACATACTTGGACTCCACTTCAACTAAAGCTATAGGCAAAGTCATAGTGGGGGAACTCTTGGTAGCCCCGCGGACTTTAATAGTGTCTCCAGTTAGCTGGCCAGGTTCTACCAGATATGATGCAATTAAACTGTCATACTGGAGGCCGGTATCATAGAGACAATCGACTCTCTGTCGGTTGACTGAGATCACTTCCACCACGGGTGGTCTCCTCGTATTAGGGAAGAGTACACTAGGAGGCTTTTCAGCGGCCACACATGCCGCGTACTGAGGGGCAGGTTTTTTCGGTCATTCGGCCGTGTAGTGGGTATTAACCTTGCAATATTTGCAGTATGGATTTCTCCACCCCGACGCTAGTTGCGGCTGGGGGTTTTGATTTGGATTATGTTGGGGTTTGGGCCCCTTTGCGGCATTTTTATAAGGTTGTACGGGTGTTTTCACCGGAGGTTTTTCAAAGGTGGGTTGGAGTTTGGGCTTAAAAGATACTTCCCCATGGGCTGCATGATAGCGTTCTGCAAGAGTAATCATGTCGTCTAAGCGTTCAGCCCCATTCTCTGTTAAGAAAGTCTGCATAGGTTTCGACATACACTCCCTCAGTTGCTCAGCCAGCACCATTTCTTCCAACCCATCGTATGAGTGATCATGACCCCCTTAAGTCATCCATCTTGAAACATAGCTTGGGAGTCTACTCAGCAGTTGGCTAAACGATTCACCCGCTTGCCGTTGGGCTGTTCGAAACTTATGCCTATAAGCTCCGGAGGTAAGCGCATATCTTTTGAGAAGTGCCTGCTTTAATGCCTCAAAGTCATTTTCCTGACCCCGAGGTAACTGATTGTAAACATCATAAGCTACTCCTCGAAGCCCCTGAGAAACCTTAAAGTTCCATTTCTCTTTTTCCAGCCCGTAGTTCTCAGCCATCTTTTGGAATTTCTCTAAGTATGTGTCTATTTTATCTGCTTTTTCATCGAAGTGTATCAATGGAAAGTTCAGCGCCCCCACAAGATTATTCTGAGATGAACCCTCAGGGCTAGGTAAAGAATAGTTGGGAATCGGCGAGGAGGGTGTTGGGGCCTGTTCACGAAGTCTAATTTCATGTTGCCTTTCTTTTTCTCTCTCTACCCTTTCCCTTTCTTTCTCTGCCTTTTCTTCTTCTCGAATTGAGGCTCTTTCCTTAGCCTCTGCTTCAGCCTTACCATACTCTCTTTCATCCACCCGGTATTCTCTATCTACAACTTGCATGTACCTTTTTAACTCTTCATCCTTGTGCCCCAACTCTATTCCTATTTCCCTTATCTCAGCCATAGTTGGTCTTTTGAAAGGCATGACTATAGGTAGTGGCTTCTATCAATGACCTGAGGGGTAAGTTGTTTAGTAGGCAGAGTAGACAGAAAAACCAGATCAACGCAACAGAATCACTTAGCAGTTATGCTTGACAGTTATAGTAGAACACCAAATAGTACTGTATGTATAATACACGTCACAACAGATACGTAACGTAACAACAACAGTATGTAACAAAACACCAGGACTGGAACTGAACTACTTAAAATTTTGAATCATTTTACACAAACATTTTAAACCATCAATTTTTGGCTCAGTCTTACTAAACAGTTTTGCAGTACCTATAAAGCTATAGACTACTAGGAAATAGTCTCTGGTAAAATCCCGGACGAGCGTACCAGTTGTCACAACTATAGGAGAGCCCTAGGAAGGGTAGGGTTCCTATACAGGAGATATCTTCAGTCTATATATGTGGCTCACTAGAAGTATGGTACTTCATTGTCTACTAGGGTAGAGAGACCGGGATATTACTCCTGGGACAGAGGACAAGAAGATAAGTCTACCCCGCTCCGATGGGGTGGTGCTAGGCAGACTAGTTATCCTGGTGGCAACTCCTCTGCCACTTTTAAAGAAAGAGCTTCCAGAGAGAAAGCAAAGAACGCCCCCTTATCGCTCACTCACCTAGTACTCAAGCACAGCAACAAAGACAGACGAGAGTAGTGAATGAAGAATGATGTAGCTTTAATTTTACTGACAGCTGACTGGCTAAAAATTGACAGTGGTTTGGTGTTTGTTTTTAAACCAAATGGTTCTCCTCATCAGGTAAGAGAAATGTCTACTGGGTCCAGTTCCTTCCCCCGCACGAGTACAGCTCACCCGTGGATACTCCCAAAGGTTGGACTTGATGGGGAAACCGGAACACTTGGCTTCTTGTAGATCTTATTTCTTGTGATATTTTCTTGTAAATAATCCACCGCTGATGTTCTTAAAGTTCAGATACGACACGTGGTCGTTTAGAAAATACGACACGTGGTCGGTTAAAAATACGACTAGTAGTCGGTTATGAATACTGGGATTAAATCCCTTAAACTGTCTCTTTGTCTGTGCCGATTCTATGGCGACATGACAATGGGTACAATTGTGTATTAATCGTTGAGTCGTTGGTGTTATGAAAAATGCCGCAGGGCCCTCAGATCGGTCAGAAATCACTCCAGTAATCCAGAACGAATTATTATAGAACTACACTCGCTAATCTGAATACTGCACTTGAAAACTTAACAACCTACGCTCCACCACAGTTGGGAATGAAATGACCGAAACATGGCCGCTTCCGCTCAAGATGGACGACCCACGTGACGCCAGCCATGCGCATGCGCCAAAAAGAGGGAGCGCCATCTGTTACGTTCTATTTTATTGGTCGGACAGGGCACTGTGATTGGTTGCACAACTATTATTCCATGATTTGAATGTAACTAGTCCTATCTGGTTTCTAGCGGAAAGTAATAGGGGAAATTGGGTCCTCTAACTTCTGTTATATATATATATCTAACTATACAGGTAACTAGGGGAGCGTCAGTGGTCATTGCCAGTACTGTCACAGCGGTGGTCAGCAATTTCCCAGTGAATGTTTTGCAACAGTTGAACAATTCCGTCTGCGACGTCAGATCCATCATCCAAATGCACAATTCCAGAGAACAGCAAGCCACGTCTTTTGTTTTGGATGGCACACAGTTTTTTTTTAATCCTAATTTTCTTGTCACAATATCGTAAAGCAGTGAACGTGCAACTTTCAAAATTCGACACACAATGCAGAAATTGTGAAACGACGATTTTCCTAAATTGTTTGGTTCACTTCTTCAACCAAAACGTCTGTCACCACACTTAGCGGCTGCTATGATCTTCATCATGGATATTTGTTCGCCTTTCTTTAAACATTCGACACCATTTCCTAACCATACTGTGTCATAACATCTGGTCCCTAAACCTCAATAAGTTGCCTGGGATTTACTGCAGCACTGTGTGTGTGTGTGTGTGTGTGTGCGTGCGTGTGTGTGCGTGTGTGTGTGTGTGTGTGTGTGTGTGTGTGTGTGTGTGTGTGTGTGTGGGTGGGTGGGTGGGTGGGTGTGTGTGGGTGTGTGGGTGGGGGTGGGTTTTAAAAAAACACGAATCACAGCACGAACATTGCAGCTGGGGAGAGTATTTATTTTTGCACTTATAAATCACTCACAAGCATCAAAAAAGATTTCGACAGTAAAAAAACTAGCACACAGACAGCAAATGAACCATCTAAACATACTGCATATGCACATTTACGTTTTCCATCGGTGTTTGTCGTTGTGTTCAAAACTTGACTCGTAGATTTATGCTCATTCTACTTTACTGTACTGTATATCTGTTGTTTCTTAGATAACTCACATTCACCAGAAACCCGGTACCTGTTATCTGTACAGACACTGTCTGAAGATGGTCAGCCCATACTTATGTTATACCCCAAATCACAATAGCTTGTCAATGAATTCCACGTTAAATATTAGCATAGCTGTGTGTATGGGCAGTATATATATATATATATATATATATATATATATATATATAGATAGATAGATAGATAGGTATACGCGGCGTCCGTGGCTTAGGCGTTGCGAGTCTGACTCGTAATTACAGTGTACCGTGATCAGAAACTACCGCTGACTGTATGGATTTAAATCGTGGTATGCGGCGTCTAAGGTCGACCAAGCCTAAAATCGATACCAGGATGGCTGTCCTGTGGAAGTAAAGACGGCCGGCGTAATGCTGACCACATTACCCATCTAGTGCCGTCGTTCTGTAAAAATATGGGCGCTCTTCCGATATACTCTATCGCCTAAGGGCGTGAAAAGGGATCTTCAATTTTACTTTTTATATATAGTGTGCTAATAAAGAAAATATCATTTGTAGATCCACTGTGTACCACTCTAATGCACACAGTGTCTATACATTTAAACCGTTTTCCACATATTAATATCAACTAAGGCTGTACCGAATAGTGATTTTCACTATTCGGCCGAATACGAATAGTGGGACCAACTATTCGGCCGAATACGAATACGAATACGAATAGTGTATCATCATCATCAGGTGCCTTGCCGACTGGCGTGGGCGATCATGCCTCGCCACAATCTGCAATCTCCTGCAGCGTGTATCAGTTCGTGTGCTGACACACCTCCATGCCATGCAACAAGACATTCAAGAATCTTCTATCGTTGTCTTCCTCTATCCCTCCTTCCACAGATCTTTCCAGTGGTCACCAAATGTTCAGTTTTCCCATCTTTTCATAACATGGCTGAAAAATGACGACTGTCTCCTTCTGATGTCTGTGATTAGTTGTCTTTGGGCTCCAGCCTCTTTTCAAAACCATCGTTCGCTCGATGTAATTTAAACGCACCTTCATTTTCTCGTTAGCAATATCTTCAAATTTGATTTGGTCGAAGACACCCTGAAAGAACGAAATATACATGATCTCTCTCTCTCTCTCTCTCTCTCTCTCTCTCTCTCTCTCTCTCTCTCTCTCTCTCTCTCTCTCTCTCCCTCCCTCTCTCTCTCTCTCTCTCTCTCACACACACTCACACACTCACACACACTGTGGTTGCCATATTATGCAGTTTGTACCACGCAACCGGGTCGCAGTTTCTCCCGCTACGACAGACTTAGGCAACAGCTACTATTGTGGTAATGAGAGAATTATTTCAGTCCATCACAGTGTATGCAGAAACGGGAGTAAGGTAACCACTATTCGTTATTAGGTCCACTATTCGGCCCCGAAGCGAATACGAAGCGAATATTCGGTACAGCCCTAAAATCAAAACTACTCTCTCACGATCAATATCACAGCGTCATATCAACCAACCAAGTAACCAGTAAGCTAGCCATGTAAACCAATCAAACTATCGTTTCATCAATCTTTCATTTATCAGTCACTGTCCCCCCACATTGCAGTTTGGATGTTAAGTTATTAGTAAATTACCCCCACATTGCAATTTGAATGTAAAGTTATCAGTCACTGCCTAACATTGCATGTTCGATGTAAAGTTATCGGTCACTGTTCCCCACATTGCAGTTTAGATTTAAAGTGTCTCAAACCAACCAAACTCAGCCCTGGTTCTTGCTGGTGCGGTCACGCGTTTTCCCAGTCTATCCCTTGATATTGTACACCCAACCTTATCTACGATTTCCTCTTAAATACTACATCTCCACGTTTCCTTATAGCACATCTGTTAACAACGAGGGTGGTAACATGGGTTTGCACTAGCTCATACGTATTGACACCCTGGTTTTAATCCCCGTTAAGCAAGTAACCCCAGATACCTAACCATCATAAACACCGCATGGCTACTGCTTTAGCAAGCCGACCAGTTCTCTGTGCCGTCTCCGCAATAAAGTTTGTCTCCAGTTTACCCTCGGCTGTCTTTGGTAAAAGTGGGGGTGAGGTCCCAATTTCTTCTACGGTGCGACTCTCGTACGAATGTTGTTAAAAACCACGAGAACAAGTTTGTGTGAATGTTTTAATACACCATCCACCTTGGAAATTGAACTCTGTACTCAAGGAAAATAGAATTGTTAGACGCATTTACTAAACTCTAAGCCGCAGTCACACAACAATTGTATGCAACGCAAGACAACACTATACAAGGTATATTGCAGCAAACACGCCCCGTCATCTCACCTGTTCTGTCGATTAAGGCTCTATCTCTTGACTCTTATATTTTATGTCTATTTTCTATGCTGTTTGTACATTATTATATTATTATTTATCCACTTCTCTTCTTGTACTCCGAATCTATGTCTGCATTCTGTGTTATCATTCTCTCCGTGGAAAAAGTGACATTTAGCCTGATGCACAAAATTCTCACCAATAAGAAGCTGTCAACTGCAGTGAGGAAACGTCTTACAATGCAAACGCTGTAAGAACTTCTATTGCTTTATATTCAAGTATGACATGGACAAAGAACAATGTGAAGGGGAAAACACACGTATTTACAGCTAAAATCAGGGTTATAAACAGAATGCACATACAAATTATGAAACGATAGAAAAATGCACAAGGTAATTCTTCTGGCGACACATGAAAGTCGACAATTCGTTTTCAGATTTGTACATAGAGGGTAAGTGTCTTTCGGACATGTTATGAAAAGGAATGCATTGGAAAAACGTAAAAATTGCTAAGTAAGACTGGAGTAAAGAGAGCAAAGGGACTGCAGTGAGATAAATACCTGGATGGCTTAGCCAAATAGATGGGATGAGACAAAAACACTGACGCGATCTGTGATTCTGGCGATCAAAAGAGATTGTGATAGCCTATAATGAGCTAGACATATTTCGTATCAGAACGGTAATTTTCCCTACACTTTTTCTTCACGAAATGTTTGCTTCCCTGACAATACTACTTTCGCAACCTCGTTACATGTTTACAGGGAGCGAATTCTTTCATTATCGCTTCGGTTGATCTCCCTTTATCTCAGATTAACCCCCGTCGTCCCTCTATGAGACCGGACGTAAAAAAAGATAACACGGTAATATTTTAGCAGGCGCCATGCCATTATCCTAGTCCTGGGGGTATTAGGGTAGGCCGTGGCTCTAGTAACGGGCAAATAATTGTGAAGATATTTTCATGAAGCTACAGCTGTTTGCGATCTCCAGTAATGACTCTCTCCCGTAGTAAAACAAAGGTAGGAAAAAAGCACAAGCACTAAGATGTAATGAGAATACAATGCGTAGCAAATATTTACATCTTCCTTACACCTACATGGCTGCATGTTGGTGTAACCCGCTACGAGTGCCCCGATTATAGCTTCTCAGAGGCTGAAGTGGGTATCTGAAATGCATCCTTTTAGCTTGACATCAAATAATTTGTAGTCTCAGGGTAGTCGAACCTTCAGGAAGCAGATTCGAGAAATAAAGAGAAAAGGGGGGGGGGGGAGTGTATTAAAAAAAGGGAGGGGTGGTGGGGTTGGAGGGGGAGAGACCGACGGAGGTAAGTTGCCTTACAGCTTATCAGTCTATGTGTACTGGATGGCTTACGTAGCTAGTAGCACGCAGGCCGCTTTCAGTTCTTTCTTCGGCAATCAGTTTTAGCTTGGGTCAGCCTGCCTCCATGTGGATTCTTCTTCTTAGCGTTCATCAGGTGTAAACTTGGGGAAGTTCTAGTTCTTCCATTTTTGGACTTTCTTCTTGTTCCAGAAAATTGTTGCTTTCATCCGTTTCACAGATCGTGCCTATTTGTATGCAGACTATTGGTTCTTCGTCCTTCAGGCGGCTGCATTCCAACCTCAAAGGAAACACCCCTACTTAGTCGACTTTACGACAGGCTTTTATAGAGACAGTGTATCTTTTCTTGTTGCCCCACACAATGGGACCCGGAGCCACACGGGGGATATAGCATTCCAACAGCAGATCAGCTCGATAAGCTAGTCTAGGCGCTACTGTAGTTTGAGCATATTCTTGGCATAGCCTAAAGAGGTTAGGTTACCGACTCTATTCTCGTCGATTTTCATCATAAATATCGACAACACCGAAACTTGAGGGATGGTGATGGAAGGGGTAGTAGAGAGGTAGAATGGGCGAGATTAAGACAGACATAAATAGACAAAGTGTAAGGCCAGACAGGAGCTAGACGTAATCAGGGATCTACAGCCGCTTGGGAAAGCCAGATGTGTGTGGTTAGAATCGTCTGTAATGCCAGATCTGACCTGTTAGTGCACTGGACACCCCATACCCTTCCACCTCCTACTATTCAAGTCAGAGCCGGTGAACTAAAATGTCTTGTGTAATGTCATTGCCACAAGAAGACCAAGTGAAGGGAACAGGTATGTTATCTCCGGGTGTTTGTGTGCGTGCGCGCTAGCGCACACACGCACACACACACACAGGCACACACATGCAATTGTTTTCTGCCCAAACAGAGGTGGAAGCACAATCAGATAATAGAGCCCACAACCTGGAGATTACTGAACGTTGTCCTGAAACTGGCAGGTTTGCTGTTATAATGGAATGTTTCAGGTGGCAAACAGAGCAGATTATTTTTGTTGTAAGACAGGCAGACATGTTAACAGACAAGGGAACAGGTGGTTAGATGCATTCACTGATAAATAAACAAAGTGACCAACAGAGAAGCAGATACACGGATGTGTAATAACATACATACACACGCACGCCCGCACACACATAAATATATATATATATATATATATATATATATATATATATATATATATATATATATATATATATACACACACACACACACACACACACACACACACGCGCGCGCGCGTGCGCGCGCCCGGAAATAGCGAGAGGAAACATGTACACAGAAAAGAATAATGATGTACAGATAGAAAAGTCTTTGACCGACAGCTGTTCAGTCAGATGGATGTATGGATGAGTGAATAAAAATGGGTTTTTAATTGTGGAGGGGGAAAAAGGAAGGGGTCGGGCTGATAGGCGACTGGATAAAACATAGTCTTCCTGAAACATTTTGACAAATGACCCTAGTTTTACTGTGATAAACACGGTAAATAGATCAAACGAGAGAAAATGCGAGAACATATTTGAAAAACATATCCGAAGCCGCCAATACAAAGTTGCATGTTTGATTTATTCCAAATAACATTGGCTTCTGAGAAAGTGAAAATTGAAATGTGGATTGCCACCCCGACTCGTCTGTTGACGTCAGGAATGAGAGATAGGAGAAGTATCTGCGAGGTATCGATCTGTTGGAGGTCACCTTGTCTATCGAGGGGGCCTTTACACATTGATCGCGTCTGTGAAGAATTTGGCGGGTTTGTGACCTTGAGCATTCTTTCTTGTCATTTTCGGTTTCCGAGAAAATCCAACCGTGCACACGTCCGTTAGTGGGAACATGGTGGCGGTGATACTGTTATCTTTTATCTGTGTTAAATGTACACATAAACGTTATAACATAAAACATACGAGCTTCCCCTTGTGTTGGGAGCACAGGCACTTGCCAGACGTGCATGTAACAGCTGTAGCCGTCGCTTACACTTTTTATTGTCAAAGAAAAATGCATTATTTAACTACTTTGACCAGTGTTTACTATTTATTACAAACACGACACTCAGTTTACTTCTTGAACATAGTGAAAAAGATCGTTCGCTGCATGCTTGTGTAATGTCATTGCAGAAGATGTTACGTATGAAATATATCAGTTACTAGTACTGTACTATGATGGTAGCTGCGCAGCATACTCTCTCGACAACTAATTAACGAGGGAAAAAAATCACTTGACACTCTCTTCAGTCAAAGCGGTACATGGTAATGCTTACATATGCGAATTGAGCACACCTCGCCACTGAGCAAAGAACGTTGGCTAGAATTTAAAGTCGTGGGGATCAGCTTCACTGTGCCGAGTTTTATCCGACATGGCTTGTCTGCCGAGATCGTCAAAGTACGAATTCCGTGGCTCCAGCTACGATCACAGGGAGGATAGAAAATTGCGGTGGGTGGGGGTGGAGGGGTCCTCGGTTTAAAAAAAAACTTGCACTCGTGAACCGATGTAGCAGTCTGTGAGACGAACCCGCGACCTTTTGAGCGTGTGCAGATATCTTGACTACATCTAACCCCAACCCAGAGGCCCTTTACAAGGCATACCAAGTTATGTTCAGTAGTTTGCCATTACCACTGAACGGTAAGTTCTGGGTACCACTGTCGAAACCAACTCAAGACGTTCTGCTGTCAAATCGCCTGCAACTGGGATCGAACACAAAGCGTGTTCGCAACGCCGTAGGCACAGAGGCCGTCTGTCTTGTGCTGTCTCGGCCGTCTGTCTTGTGCTGTCTCGGCCGTCTGTCTTGTGCTGTCTCGGCCGTCTGTCTCGGCCGTCTGTCTTGTGCTGTCTCGGCCGTCTGTCTTGTGCTGTCTCCTGCAGTCCGCCTCCGCCTCCTCTTTCCCATTTTGTCCATCTCTATCTTTATTGTCCTCCCTGTTCTCTTAGACCTGACCATGTGGGATAAAACCTGGCGCTTTGAATTCGTCCCCTCTTGCTTTTTGATAAAAACATAAATGTCAGGGTTGTCGATCTTGAGCCTGTGATGGAGATGTTATCTATATATTTTGTGTTCTGTTTGCTATCCAAACCCTTTTTTAAATCTGATCTTGCTTATACGTTTACTATTAGGCACAATTGTATTATACAATTGTCAGCATTGCTTTGTGTCTGGTTAGAATCATTTTTTTTAGTGACGCTGTACACATATATGACCCGTTTGCTATGAAGTGAAAACTAAGATTACCAGATTACTAGATTATCAGATTATCAGAGACTACCAGATGACCAGATGACCAGATAAATGAACTGTGTAGTCTAGTTTTGCAAGTGGATCTGCTTCCTAAGTTTCCAGTATATGGAACTGAGTTGATATCCATGGACAGATATCTATTTATTGAAACTCTCGGTCGAGATTTCAGGTCAGATTATTTCAAGCAGTCTCTGGCCTCTAGCATCTGCCTGACTGAATTTCTGACCCTGTCACCTGAATCTCTGACAAAACCCTTTCGACTCAAAAATTTTGATGCTAATCCAGTTCAAATGCAAAATACCAAGTTTAACCTCATATGGTGTCATAGTCAGGAAATTGTAAGAAATACTGCAAGTACTGTCGTGATGTATTCTGCTGTGATGTACTCTGCTGTGATCTATTCTGCTGTGATGTACTCTGCTGTGATGTACTCTGCTGTGATTTACTCTGCTGTGATTTACTCTGCTGTGATTTACTCTGCTATGATTTACTCTGCTGTGATGTACTCTGCTGTGATGTATTCTGTTGTTATGTATTCTGTTGTGATGTACTCTGCTGTGATGTACTCTGCTGTGATGTACTCTGCTGTGATGTACTCTGCTGTGATGTACTCTGCTGTGATGTATTCTGCTGTGATGTATTCTGCTGTGATGTATTCTGCTGTGATGTATTCTGCTGTGATGTATTCTGCTGTGATGTATTCTGCTGTGATGTATTCTGCTGTGATGTATTTAGCTGTGATGTATTTAGCTGTGATGTATTTAGCTGTGATGTATTTAGCTGTGATGTATTCTGCTGTGATGTATTCTGCTGTGATGTATTCTGCTTGTATGTACTCTGCTGTGATGTACTCTGCTTGTATGTACTCTGCTGTGATGTACTCTGCTGTGATGTACTCTGCTGTGATGTACTCTGCTGTGATGTACTCTGCTGTGATGTACTCTGCTGTGATGTACTCTGCTGTGATGTACTCTGCTGTGATGTACTCTGCTGTGATGTACTCTGCTGTGATGTACTCTGCTGTGATGTACTCTGCTGTGATGTACTCTGCTGTGATGTACTCTGCTGTGATGTACTCTGCTGTGATGTACTCTGCTGTGATGTATTATGCTGTGATGTATTCTGCTGTGATGTATTCTGCTGTGATGTACTCTGCTGTGATGTACTCTGCTGTAATTTACTCTGCTGTGGTGTACTCTGCTGTGGTGTATTCTGCTGTGGTGTATTCTGCTGTTGTGTACTCTGCTGTTGTGTACTCTGCTGTGGTGTACTCTACTGTGATGTACTCTGCTGTGATGTACTCTGCTGTGATGTACTCTGCTGTGATGTACTCTGCTGTGATGTACTCTGCTGTGATGTATTCTGCTGTGGTGTATTCTGCTGTGGTGTACTCTGCTGTGATGTACTCTGCTGTGATGTACTCTGCTGTGATGTACTCTGCTGTGGTGTACTCTGCTGTGGTGTACTCTGCTGTGGTGTACTCTGCTGTGATGTACTCTGCTGTGATTTACTCTGCTGTTCTGTTTAGGTACAGGGTGAATGTCACCCCCCCCCCCTCCCGCCCTACACCCGTGTTTTGCATTTCGCCTATTATCAAAAGTGCATAAGTAGTAATCAATATGTATCTCTTAAACTGTGTTTTGCTTCTCCATAGGCATTTCTGCTGTTGGTTTTAACGCTTATGCTTTAACGTTGACGTCACTACATATTCCTGCGGCGACTGTTATGGACGATAGACTGGTATATACAATTAGCATGCATTTGTGATTGTATTGCTTGTAGTGTTAAAAAAACAATATTAGTGAATAGCGCAGTTAACATCGTTATAAACTGTTCAGTTCATAGAACAGTGTTACCTTCTATAATTTATATTTACGTGTGGAAAAACCAGATGTGTTTTAGAATAAAACCGCGAAAACGTGTCTCACTGCTAGCCTACATTTATAGGACGAACAATTCACTGACAATTTCCTACAAAGACAAAGAGCACATCAAACGAACGAATAATTAATAACGTCGGATTTACCAGTTGACTCTGCCGTGACCTGTAATAAAATCCTTTTATTTCTCTGGCCCCAATGAAATGGCACTGCGGTGATTAATTTTTAATCTCTTCTTCAAACTGCACTGTTTGATGGGCTGATGAGTTTGTGAACTCAGTAAAACTCATTTATGGTTTCAATCTGTTCAACACAAAACGCTGACAGGTCTCCTCTGTACCTTGTTTTTTTTTAATGCTATAGATTGTTCTCTGTAATGAGTGGGTAGTCTACAAGAACCTGGGGCTGCCTCCGTGAAAGGCGACTGTCAGTGTTAAAACAGAGTAGCACCATGCGTTGTACACGATGGGAAGGAATAATAAGTAAAAACACATTTATCATAAGTGGATGTCACACCAACAAGCGTATGTGACATACCAACAAACTTAGGTGACACACCAACCAGCGTAGGTGACACACCAACAAGCGTAGGTGACACACCAACAAGCGTAGGTCCCCATTGTTTCCCTCTCCCAGGATCACCAATCTGGTGTCAGACTGTTCATGACCGCCATTTCCAGGGTAGTCAAATCATCCATGTTTTCGGCTGTTTGTTTTTCGTTTTTTTTTTTTCAAGTTCCTATTAAGTTTGCTATTTGTTCCTGCTTTTCCAGCCTATTTCTCCCTCATACAATGCCCAGCAAATCGCGACTGTAGCCTCCAGTTTCTCTAATGAATTAACGATTTTCATCTGCGGCTGGAGAGCTGCCGCATATAGTGCCCCCCCCCCCTGCCCCTTCCATGTCCAGGTCATGCTTAGCTTTTTCTACAGAAAGCACACTATTGACACCATCAGATGCTTCTCGACTTGTTTGGTCATTGATCTCGACTTGTTTGGTCATTAACTCATTTTGTGATGTGGGCAATTTCACGCTGGAGCTTTTACTTCCAGTGACATTTTCTGATACCCATGTTAGTTTGGGTTGACATGGAAGTTTCTATGAATGATTAAAACACTGTATGAATGAGGATTCGAGCCCAACGACTTCTGGCCAGAATTCAGGAACTTCAAGCGTCTACCCAATGCGCCACCACGGCTCCATAAAGTGTCTAACGAGTACTTTGACGCTTTTGTTATTGCTGCAGTTCGGGAACTTTCCTAAATGTATTTTTAATTGGCGTGGTTGTCATCGTATGTTTAAATTGTTATTTTATCTAAAGATGTCTGCCGGGTTCCATCCCAGCTGCAGACGATTTGGCAGCAAACTGTCTTGCCTTGATTCCGACAGTGGTGTTCAGTTGAAAACACATGAACGTAAATTTGCCTAGAAAAATCGCGACAGCCCCCCCCCCCCCACCCCACCCCCCCCCCCCAAAAAAAATTTTTTGGGGTTGACTATAACACCATAGGAGGTTAAACTTGGTATTTTGGATTTGAACTGGATTGACATCCACATTTTTGAGTCGTAAGGGTTTTGTCAGAGTTTCAGGGGGCAGGGTCAGAAAGTCAGTCAGGCAGATACTACAGTCATTCTGTAAAGCAGCGGATCTCGACCAGTGGGTCGCGACCCTTCTAATAGTCGAACGACCCTTTCACAGGGGTCGCCCAAGACCATTGACAAACACAAATTCACTGAAGCTTTAATGTAGCAACGAAAATAACTGTATGGTTGGGGGTCACCAAAACATGAGGAATTGTATTAAAGGGTCGTGGCCTTAGGAAGGTTGAGAACTACTGCTGTAAAGGATACACAGATGACCCCCCCCCCCCCCCCCCCACTCCGCAACTAACCAGCCTCCCCCTGTTTTTCAAGATTTTCATAAATAGTTTCAGTGTAGGCTATAGAACTCAATGTGAAATAGAATTGCTATCGTAAACTTCATTGAATTTGTTGATTTGTACCATTTCCTAATCAGTATCATGGCGGCATGTTGCTTGTGGTATTTTTTCCTTACGACATGCCACAACATACAACATCAGCTGACGTAACCAGCATAATTCAGATGAGGATCTCTGTATGCTTATCTTTACAAATCTGTCTCACTGTAATACAGATGCAGTTCTATGTTTACAGTCATCTCCAGAGGCTGACAATGGCCACGTAATTCTCATTTTTGTCCAGCACTAATTATGCGATTCCACAGATTTCCCTGAGGTATTTCTGCATTGCGTTCCTGTCAGACTGGCTGTTTTCAGCTTACGCAGTTCTGCTATCTTTTCTCTTGAAACAAAGAATTACACAGCTTATGTAATATGTTGATTAAACGCTACAGTAGCAAGAGAAAAGAAGATAACAGAAACATACGTGAAAGCGTCAGATACAGCTTCGGTGCTTAAATAGCCAGATAAAGATTGATTCAGTCCAAGAAACACTTGATAACTGTAAAACATAATACACAAATAAGACACAAACAATAGACTGTACAAATTATTATCTGAAATATTGAGATATGTATCATCAGATGCAGACTACAGAACTAAACAAGACCAAGGAAATAGTGAACTCTTAAAATGATATTCAATTATACTTTATATTCTAATGTGGCTGCCTGGTTTTTGTTCCCGTAAACGCAAGTTTCTAAACTCCCTGTCAACATCAGGACCCTGGGTGTCAACATCAGGACCCTGGGTGTCAACATCAGGACCCTGGGTGTCAACATCAGGACCATGGGTGTCAACATCAGGACCCTGGGTGTCAACATCAGGACACTGGGTGTCAACATCAGGACCCTGGATGTCAACATCAGGACCCTGGATGTCAACATCCGGAACTTGGTGCCAACATCAGGACCCTGGATGTCACCACCAGGACGCTGGGTGTCAACATCAGGAACCTGAATGTCAACATCAGGACCCTGGATGTCAACATCGGGCCCCTGGCTGTTTAATATCATAGTTCTCTCATACTCGGTAGCTGGACAGTCAAATATCTATCAGGGTTTATCCCTGTCTGCGTTCCGGGGCCCCACTATCGGCAAAACAAGTATAGACCCACTGCCTGCCCACTACCATACCCTAGCAGTCGACTAAATGTGAGCTTCCTTTGAGGTCGGAGTACATCTGTCTGAGAGGCAAGGAACCAACAGTCTGCATGCAAATGGGTCAGACCTTTGAAACGGATAGACACGCAATAATGAGTTTCTGGAACAAACAGAAGTGGACGAACAACCAGAACCTTCCGCTGGAGTTTAAAGCCAGTGAACGCGAAGAAGAAGAATCTGTTCTGATATCGGTTCATGCGTGTCTGACAATGTTCGTCGTTTTTCCCTCTAACAGTTTTCTGACTTGTTATCGGGAAGGTTGATATATGTATCGTAGTTTATTCCTCTGTCAGTACACGTTTGTATCAAAGTTTTTCCCTCTCAACCTCGAGAAGTTGATGTATGTCTTATAATTCCCACCCCGCTTCCATTTAAGATCGAGGCAATAGATGAACATCTCATATTTGTCCCTCTTAGCACCAGGACGGTAAATGTGTACCTCGTAGTTTCCTTACCCTTAGCAGCGTAGTTCTCTCTCTCAAAATACTCCCCCCCCCCCCAACCCCTCACGATCCCATCTTAGTATCAGGCTAATAGATGTATGTTTGCTATTTAATTTCTTTTAACACCAAGAAGGGATACAGCACTATATGTCAGACAATGATGCAACATGTTTGTACCTTCTTTGTTTAAATTTGCACCTGAGTGACATCGCTTTAATCAGTATTTGTTTTGTATCAACATGTTAATTGTTGTTACATGTCTCCTGGTATATGTAGTGTCTAACTGACAATTCTATCCAAATAATGGCAAACATCTGCAAGTCATAACAATGTTGACAATTAACTCACATGTAATTAATAGGAATACCGATCTCCGACCTGACAAACAGTACTGTCAGAAATCAAAGAGCGACTGCCGGCAAGCTATCAAGAAGTAACTAACTTGACACAAAATATTGGACTTTTCCAGTTGTTTATTTGTTGGTTTATGTTCGTTGATAATCCCTCTGGCAAAAACAATGGTTTGTATTTGTGCATGGTCTTTACTTTCCTTCTGTTGAACTTCATACTCGTAATGTTTGTTGTGTTCAAAATTACTTTCAGACTAAACACATAACGTTTTTTTTTTTTGGTTGGTTGGGGAAAAATGGGGGGGGGGGGGGGGGGGGGGTAGAACAATGCTATTTCTTGAATATCAGTAGGGTTTGAGCATCCGCAGTTTCTGTTTATGGGTTCATTGGGGCCAACTGATCGT
>CAJHNH020002275.1:458682-518682 GCA_905116865.2 Candidula unifasciata | reverse complement strand
GTCTGCCATATGCTCCCTAGATATTCCTAGATTAGAAAACCGGACGGTAAAAAATAAAAAGCAAAAGAAATGACGACGGTAGAAATGGAAAATTATCACAGAGGGAAAAGTGAATTTCTCTTACTAAGCACGTATATGGAATAACCTCAAGTATGTTACAATATCACTAGATATGTTACAATCATTGAAACCTAGAGGTCACGGACTATGGTTTATTTGACGTTTCGCAGAGTCGGCAGTAAACTGTTCTGCCGAGGTCAAGGACAAGATGAATGCTCCAGTCTAAAGTGACAGAGCTGGCGACTTACGTAACAGAATTATTATCTTTTCTATAGACAGAGTTGCCTCTTTGTTACCAGTGAAACTTGTGATAGGTGATAAGTCAGAGAATAGACACACGGATCTGAAGTGCTGTACTTGTGTACTCTAAAGTAAAGTAAAGGGCTATTTTTTCAGGTCGTCGGGCGTGTTGGACATATAGGACTAGACCTATATTTTATGGACCAATCGGCACTTAGTGGGGGATGTGGTCAGCATCACACCGGCCGCCTTTACTTCCAAGAACTGCACATGGTACTCCTCAAGGCAGAGTCCACCTGGAAGCCAACTCCGATCCGCAGGCGAGGGTGTAGCAGCTACATTACTGCGATTTCTACTGAGGAAATCACCATCTGTAACAGTTGTGTTGTGACAAGAGTTTGGAGGCTGTGGGATTGATTTGGCTGGGCCTAGTTGTATCCCGCAATGTTCGGTCTCTCCCCCACTCTCTTTCCCACCGCTCTCTCTTTCTCTCTCTCTCTCTCTCTCTCTCTCTCTCTCTCTCTCTCTCTCTCCTCTCTACACACAGCGACTAGTAGCTTAACGAGGGCGCTGCGCAAAGCGCAAGTTCAAGCCTCATTTGCCTACATTTGCCAACAATTGACACCTGCTGACGGGAACATACCAATGAGATATAATTCGCAGACAGGCTGACAAAAACAGAAACAAACAAATACAAATTTAAATTGCTTTTTTTTTTCCATTAAATCCAGTGTTATAAAATTATAAACTATAGCCACGGGTGACATCTGCCGCTGTTAGAAATGAGAAAATGTGATATACATGTCTTGGTAAAGGTAAACTAAAACACCAGGTAGCAACATAATCTGTAGTTTGTCAACAAAGCCGCACTAAATAACAGCAAAAACTGCCAGGGATCAGCAGACACCAGACAATATAATGTTACCTGCATGGCTTGTTGCTCACGTCTCAGCTAAATTGTCCAGGTACGGCATTATGCCTTGAATTACATCATTTTAGGATTGGTTTTTATTGTCTTTGAAGTAAATTAAGCCAAACGTGGTAATTCTGCATGTCTAAGTCAGGAATATTTGTTGTTGTTTGTTAACAATTAAAGTGTTATACATAATACCTAATACGATTATTAGGATCTTCTATGATCCTACTGGAGGGTTGGCATTTCGCCTCGTGTATATGGTTTCCTCTGCTGCGACACAACAAGTCAAGGTCAGAATTGTGTTTTTTGTGGAGCGATTCAAGTGTTAAACATAATATCGTGTAGCCACAGAGGCGACGCCACAGAGACATTACTGGGCTGGTGCTGCTGCCAATCAGCATCCTGTCTAGAGGCCGGCGCTCGAGTTTCTTAGGCCTTGTTAGATTGCTCAATATTATTAACCATTATTATTTTTATTATCGCCTTGTGTGGGTTCTGGGTCCCAATGTGACCCCTGTCCTAATAATAATATCGTAAAATTCGCAGTTGAAGTACATCTGCCCGAGAGGGAGGAACCAATAGTCTGCTCACAATTAAGCCAGATATTTAAAGCAGTCGTGCACGTAAAATCAAATTCTGGAACAAGACTCCAGTCCAGGAATAGATAAACAAACCAGAACTTTTCTCAAGGGTTTAAAGCTGGTGAATACGAAGATTATTATTATGTTGGCTGGGAAATAAATATAACATAGATAAACTCTCGGAACAGGAACTGCAAAAGGCTAAAAAAATAATTCACGTTAACCGAAATTCACGCTAACAGCGGACTCACAGGTGAGTGCTGCAACTGTCAACATCTGGTCTTAATGTTACTGGTGCTGGGGACATTTCAAGGAAAGAAAGGACCCTCCAACGTCAATTACGACAACCCCACAATCTCTATCAGTAATGTTGAATAACAGTACTGTAATTTGAACATATTGAACTGAATATGTTAGTTAAATATAAGCTGATTGTTGACACGATGTTCGCCATTGTTGAACGATTGAACCTAGTAACCCTAATGTTTGGAGACAGACAAGTAAAAAAAAAAAAAACTAATTCATAGAACACGCACCCAGATAAAATAAAACGTATTGACGCGTTTGGCTAAGGACCAGTTCGTAAATCAGGGTAACTGAAGTTCGTAAACCCGATAAAGCTTTCTACAGGAAGTAATACATCTCTGCTGGGACCAACATGTTCCGTGTTAACCGAGGGTTCTTCTAAAGGAAGTTTGTGTTAATGAGGGTTATAGTATTTAAAAAAAAAACTACTATAGATGATGGGGCGCACTCGATCTAAATTTATTGTGGAGATGGGAACTCAAAGTTTATGAATCCCCAAATTTCGGCCTCCTGTTTAGCTGACTGAGTCAATGTTCTTTAATGAGATTGTCACATCTATGAGAACAAAACAGTCTGTACCGCTCCCCTTTCTCACATACCGAACTGTTGTTATCTTTGGGTTTACGACCATCAGCCATAAAGATTCTCATCTAAGTAAGGTGTTACTGATAATTATTCATTCATACATCTATTTGACAGGCTGTTATTTATTGTACGTTGCACTGATCTCTAGCCGTGTGTCCGCCAACTTGAATTATTCATTTCCCGTTAGAGGATTAACGTAAATTGATTTATCTCATTCTGCTGGGAAGGAAGATATCTGTTTACCTGTATTTTCCCGGGGCATCATGGTGGTATACGTCAGAAGTACATCAACCACTGTTTGTGTTTTGTCTTCACCATTTTCTCCTGCGCATTTTAGCTTTATTTTGTCTTGCAGTTGTCTGTGCTATTTTTCTCTTCCAAATGCTGCAAGAAAACGAACATTTACTCTAGACCAGTCTCTTTTAACTTGTACAGTACGCAATTCGCTATGCTTTATTAATTTTTTTAATACATTTTATACATTTTCAACTACTTCATTTCCACAGACTGTTGATGTTTATTATATATATATATATATATATATATATATATATATATATATATATAATATATATATATATATATATATGCACACACACACACACATACCCAAACGTTGTGTGTGTTTGTGTGTGAGTCTGCATGTATGCATATCCACCCTGTTTGAAAAGATGTGTTTTTACCGATTTCAGCTCACAGTAATAATGCAGCTATTAGGACAGCCGAAAATACTGCAGAAGGAGAGAAAGATGGATAGCGACAAACGAGGAGGAGATAAGAGGGAGGGGAAATACTTATTCACTCAGTAAATGATTGACTGATGGACAAACTGGATACACTGTCCTGTCGTGGTGCAATATTTGCAAGAAAACGTGATTTCTGAGTACATAGCTTTGGTTAGCATTGAGATCTTATTGTTATTGTTCACTGAAGAGTGAAGCGAGGAAGGGGGGGGGGTGGGGGTGGGAGGAGAGAGAGAGAGAGAGAGAGAGAGAGAGAGAGAGACAGAGAGAGAGAGAGAGAGCACCTATTGACATAAAGCACGCAGACTTATTGACTGGAAAGGCAGAACTGTCACAATTAAAGAGAAAAGCGACTTTTTGAGCAGCTGGATTTTGTTAGCACTGACATGATAACATTATTGTTATATCCTTGAAGACAAGATGGGGAGGGAGGGAGAGGGGGCACTTGTGGACACGAGGCCCCGATTATCACAGACACATTACTAGAGTGCACTAAACTTGATTACATTCTGAGGTGTTGACATGAAGCGACAGCAGATAAGCCCTGATATCAGAGTCATGATTGCAGAAATACACAGACACAGATTGGCAATTGTGTCATGAGTCATAGACGTTGTCAAAAAGTCTGAGCCTGTTTAGAGGATTAGATGTAGTTCTGGCTTTCTTGTTCGAAGATTATTTGTAATTCTCGCCATTTTACAAAGATTAAATGTAGTTCTTGCTTTTTTTTTAACGAAGATTAAATGTAATTCTCGCGCTCTTTTACGAGAATTAGATGTAGTTCTCGAGCTATTTTACGAGGAATAAATGTAGTTCTTGCGCTTTTCTGCGAGGATTAGATGTTCTCGCGCTCTTGTAAGATCAGATGTAGTTATCGTGCTCTTTTAAGAGAATCAGCTGTAGTTCCTTAGCTATTTTACAAAGATTAAATGTAGTTCTCACGCTCTTTTACTAGGATTAGATGTAGTTTTGCCGTCTTTTACGTGGATTAGATGTAGTTTTCGCCCTCTTTTACGTGGATTAGATGTAGTTTTCGCCCTCTTTTACGTGGATTAGATGTAGTTTTCGCCCTCTTTTACGAGGCTTACGCGTAGTTCTTGTGCTCTTTAAATACGTATTACATGTAGTTGTGATGGGCGTGAAAAGGAAGTAGAGAAGTAGACAGGAAGTGACAAAACACTAGGAAATACTTGAAAAAAAAAAAAAAAACCTATTCTGAAACCACGATTAAAATAACAACCACTTCACATGTGCTTATAAAAATGTACATGATAAATGTTCGGCGAGTGTGGAAGACAGAAACTGTACCGGCTTGAATGGAAGTTGTGGGCGGGAGTCATGTTGGGTCATTTGGTCTGATTCATGAGTTATCCATTCTAGTTGAACTTCTTTTATATACTTCTCATATATGTTCTGATATGTTCTTGACTTCCTTCGTCCAATTTGTGATCTGTTTCTTTAAATCATTATGCCTCGTTCTAAATTAAACATTTATATCCCATAATCATATTGTTTTAACTCGTGAAGACTCATTGATTTGAATTCTCAAGTGCACAGACTTCAGTAATAAAAGTATTGTAGTCAAAACTGACCCGCACTGACAGAATTATAGGGTGTTTAAAAGCAGAGTGTTTTATAGTAATGTTTTTTTTTAATCGCTTTGTATTTAATAGGAATGTGTTTTATAGGAATGTGTTTTATCGCTGTGTTTTTATAGGAATGTGTTCTATCGCAGTGTGTTTATATGAATTTGTTTTATAGGAATGTATTTCATAGGAATGTGTTTTATCGTAGAGGGTTTTATAGGAATGTGTTTTATAGAAATGTATTTCATAGGAATGTGTTTTATCGTATAGGGTTTTATAGGAATGTATTTCATAGGAATGTGTTTTATCGTAAAGGGTTTTACAGGAATGTGTTTTATAGGAATGTGTTTTATAGGAATGTGTTTTATCGCAGTGTGTTTTTATGAATGTGTTTTATAGGAATGTATGTCATAGGAATGTGTTTCATCGTAGAGGGTTTTATAGGAATATGTTTTATAGGAAAGTGTTTTATAGGAATGTCTTTTATAGGAATGTGTTTTATAGGAATGTGTTTTATAGGAATGTGTTTTATAGGAATGTCTTTTATAGGAATGTGTTTTAAAGGAATGTGTTTTATATGAATGTGTTTTATATGAATATCTTTTATAGGTATGTGTTTTATAGGAATGTCTTTTTTAGGAATGTCTTTTATGTGAATGTTTTTTTTTTTAATAGGAATGTGTTTTATAGGAATGTCTTTTATAGGAATGTCTTTTATAGGAAAGTGTTTTATCGTAATGTGTTTTATCATAGAGCGTTTTATAGGAATGTGTTTTATCGTAATGTGTTTTTTATAGAGCGTTTTATAGAAATGTGTTTTATCATAAAGCGTTTTATAGGAATTTGTTTTATAGGAATGTTTTATAGGAATGTGTTTTGTTGCAGTGTGTTTATAGGAATGTGTTTTATCGCAGTGTTTTTATAGGAATTTGTTTAATAGGAATGTATTTAATAGGAATGTGTTTTATCGTAGTGGGTTATATATGAATGTGTTTTATAGGAATGCCTTTTTAGGAATGCGTTTTATCATAGAGTGTTCTATAGGAATGTCTTTTATAGGAATGTTTTTAAAGGAATGTGTTTTATAAGAATGTATTTTATCATTGAGTGTTTTATAGGAATGTGTTTTATCATAGATTGTTTTATATGAATGTGTTTAATCATAGTAATGTCGATTTTTTTTTTTTTTTTTTTAAACAAAAAGGGTGTTTCATCACAGTAATGTCGATTTTTTTTTTGCGTCGGGTTTTATCCCGTGGGTGGAAGGATAAGCCGGACAGGAATATGAGAAAAATATTATTCGTATCCTATTTGTTTTTAGTAGTAGTAGTAGATTTTTACCGCACTAGGACATCACACACGCGATAAACACCCGATGACACAAAGTGCCACCATGTGGATGAGGTTCGCCGTGGAGAGGTCACGGAAACTGCGTTCGGCCATTAGACCATATTTATGGTTGGGCTATATTGCGGCCCCTGGCAAGAGCCAGGGTGGGGCTTCAAATAGCGAAAAATTACATCTCACAAGGTTGATTTATATTTGTTTATTGTTGAATTTGCCACTGTGGGTTCTGTGGTCCCATTTTATGGTGAAATGAAAAGACCCAAAGGCTTGTAAGTGTGTCGTGAAAGCTGAGTTATCAGGGTTTTGTTGAAATCTGACGTTTTGGTCTCAAAGAAGAAGATTTGTAGACTAGCTGTAAACCACAACATAATGGGCCACTCGCCCTTTTGATTGCGAACAAAGACGACAAAGAAAACTCATTAGCTACTAACTTACTTTCCCTTTTGTTTACAGTGCAACTACAGGTGCACTATCCGGCTAAACAATATGGTTCTCTCCTTTTATCATAGTCAGCGAATGCTTTCGGTCTCTATTGTTTCTGATGTCACGCACTTGTTTCCTTTTTACTGCTTACTCCCCAATCAAGGATCCTCTTTCTCTGGGTGCTCTAGCCTGATGTCACTCTCACTCACTTGTTGAATCAGGCGTGTGCCCTGGTCTCCGAGAAATCGATTATATGTAAATTAACACGTCTCCTAGCTGGGCGCGCTTGTCTGTGGGGGATTTACTCCCTCTAATATCATCCTGATTGTTTGCCGCTGCACAGACACTACTTCGTTTTGTTTTTATCACTTGTACGTTACTGTATAAAGGATCTGATGTTTTATATGTTACTGTATACATGACCTGATGTTTTATATGTTACTGCAAATGATATTAGGCGTGCATGTTTTGATGTTCATTACATTCCTTTTTCTAGTGTGGGAAGCGGAGCTACTGTGTAGCATGTGGTTTATAAGGTACTGGTAGAACTCTCGCCAAACAAGGACTGTATGTAGAGTTCAACACTGACTGTCTGGATATATTTCTTTTCTTTGAGAGTTGTTTGCAGCTTGAAAGAGCGGACGCAGTTAAAACACTTCGCGCCTGTTATGGAATTTGCCATTGGACACTTTTCTTCTTCTTCGCGTTCATTGGCTGTAAACTCCAGCGGAAAGTTTTGGTTGTTCGCCCACTTCTGGACGTTAGTCTTGTTTTAGGTCTTGAGTTCGTGAGTACATCAGATCTGGCTGATTTGTATGCAGACTATTGGTTCCTGCCTCTCTAGCAGATGCACTCCGACTTCGAAGGAAACTTCTAATTAGTCAACTCCTACCACCTGATTGTTAGGGAGACGGTGCGTCTATTCTTGTTTTAGCCACAATGGCCCCCGAAATCCAAACAGAGAATATGGGAAACAATTCTAAAAGTTATCAACTATTTTATTTCTCAGCAATGTCCAGATTTTATGTTACCAATAAATTTGCCGTTATTAAATGTTAACTCCATGGATGGTTTACTCAAGGGCAATATGATTTGACTCGCTTATTGTTCTGTAGGCTCTGCCATTGTCAGTCCTAATCCCAGACGAGAAAGAATAGTTAGGCTTTTAGGCCATCTTCCTACCCCACGCTATTAAATAAGAATACAAAGTTATACAAACGCTCCAAATAAACATATATCGTGGCACATTATAACGAGAAGCGAAACGAGAAAAGCTAAACTGAAATGGAAACAAATGTACTTAGGACACAAGTACGGCTATGCAAACTAAAGTCTAACGCTACTGAGAGGCAACGATGCTTGGTTGGATTTCATCTGTGATTTCGAAAGAATTGCATATGGTAACACGGAATGGAAAATTACTAGATTGTGAATCCCTTATCACATCTAACAGTATAACAAGATGATTGCTCTGAAGTCGAGTGGCCATGATATGATTATGGTAAGTGCGGTGGTACAGGTTCAGCCCCCAGTGCGATGTTGTCTGCTAATGCACAGCTTAGAGTTACCCCCAGTGCAATGTTGTTTGCTAATGCACAGCTTAGAGTTGCACCCAGTGCGATGTTGTCTGCTAATGCACAGCTTAGAGTTGCACCCAGTGCAATGTTGTCTGCTAATGCACAGCTTAGAGTTGCACCCAGTGCAATGTTGTCTGCTAATGCACAGCTTAAAGTTGCACCCAGTGCAATGTTGTCTGCTAATGCACAGCTTAGAGTTACCCCCAGTGCGATGTTGTCTGCTAATGCACAGCTTAGAGTTGCACCCAGTGCGATGTTGTCTGCTAATGCACAGCTTAGAGTTGCACGCAGTCTCAAACAATCGTTTGGAAAGTCTAGACCATGGGGACAGAATTATTGTTTACACCAGCCCCACCCCCACCCCCCCACACCCACCTCTCCCCCCCCCCACCCGCTCGTTCCCCACCTCAGATTACGGTAACCTATAAACGATGAACCGCTAGCGGTTCCCCCAGGGCTAGTGCTTGTCTCTGTATCGTCTTCTCATCAACTGATGACAATTGCATGCCTCATTTACTCAGCGATAATAGCCATCCTATGAGCTACTAATAAATACCCGTCACATTTTGTTTCGTTTACTCAAGCCTAGTTTTGATCTTGCTTGTGTTATTTACATTGCCGTTTCAGTATTTACGTACCTTTTGTATTTACACCGAACAAAAAATATTACATATATTAGAAATCGAATTTTGCCAGATAAAATTATATTATGAAACCGATCTGATATTGCATCTGAAACATATTAATGGCGTCTGATAAAGTTATACGTTGTACACAGATATTTGTGAGCTTGTTTCCTGTCCGGGCTGCTACTTAAAGTCTTGAGCATTCAAAGATTCGCATTCTAGATAGCATTCTAACAGGACAGTTCGCATACTAGATGAAAGTCCCAAAAGACAGTTCGCATCCTCGATGACAGTCTAACAAGACAGTTAGCATCCTCGATGACAGTCTAACAAGACAGTTCGCATCCTCGAGGACAGTCTAACAAGACAGTTCGCATACCATATGACAGTCCAACAAGACAGTTCGCATCCTAGATGACAGTCCAACAAGACAGTTCGCATCCTCGAGGACAGTCTAACAAGACAGTTCGCATACCATATGACAGTCCAACAAGACAGTTCGCATCCTAGATGACAGTCCAACAAGACAGTTCGCATCCTAGATGACAGTCCAACAAGACAGTTCGCATCCTCGAGGACAGTCTAACAAGACAGTTCGCATACCATATGAAAGTCCAACAAGACAGTTCGCATACCATATGACAGTCCAACAAGACAGTTCGCATCTTAGATTACAGTCTAACAAGACAGTTCGCATTCTAGATGACAGTCCAACAAGACAGTTCGCATCCTCGATGACAGTCCAACAAGACAGTTCACATCCTCGATGACAGTCCAACAAGACAGTTCGCATCCTAGATGACAGTCTAGCAAAACAGTTCACATCCTAGATGACAGTCCAGTAAGATAGTTCGCATCTTAGATGACAGTCTAACAAGACAGTTCACATCCTGGATGACAGTCCAGTAAGATAGTTCGCATCTTAGATGACAGTCTAACAAGACAGTTCACATCCTAGATGACAGTCCAGTAAGATAGTTCGCATCTTAGATGACAGTCTAACAAGACAGTTCACATTCTAGATGACAGTCCAGTAAGATAGTTCGCATCTTAGATGACAGTCTAACAAGACAGTTCACATCCTAGATGACAGTCCAGTAAGATAGTTCGCATCTTAGATGACAGTCTAACAAGACAGTTCACATCCTAGATGACAGTCCAACAAGACAGTTCACATCCTAAATGACAGTCCAGTAAGATAGTTCGCATCTTAGATGACAGTCTAACAAGACAGTTCACATCCTAGATGACAGTCCAGTAAGATAGTTCGCATCTTAGATTACAGTCTAACAAGACAGTTCACATCCTAGATGACAGTCCAACAAGACAGTTCACATCCTAGATGACAGTCCAGTAAGATAGTTCACATCTCAGATGACAGTCCAACAAGACAGTTCGCATCCTAGACGACAGTCCAACAAGACAGTTCGCATCCTCGATGACAGTCCAACAAGACAGTTCGCATTCTAGATGACAGTCCAACAAGACAGATCGCTTCTTAGATGACAGTCTAACAAGACAGATCGCTTCTTAGATGACAGTCTAACAAGACAGTTCGCATCTTAGATGACAGTCTAACAAGACAGATCGCTTACTAGATGACAGTCTAACAAGACAGATTGCTTCTTAGATGACAGTCTAACAAGACAGATCGCTTCTTAGATGACAGTCTAACAAGACAGTTCGCATTCTAGATGACAGTCTAACAAGACAGTTCACATTCTAGATGACAGTCCAACAAGACAGTTCACATCCTAGATGACAGTCCAGTAAGACAGTTCAGTAATATAGTTCGCATCTTAGATAACAATCTAACAAGACAAATTTTAGATAACCAGTTGCAGCGTCATAATCGATTATAACTAGTGCACATGTAAAGAATACGCCAGGTTCTTTCTAGTGTGTCCTCCTATAGGAAGCTATGAGTATTACAGTCAGATATTATAAAGAAGCTGTATGTAAGACACACTCACATGTCATAGATACAGTATCTTCATATTGTCTCATTGTGAAGATCCTGGGTTCTGATAGCCGTCTACAACAGAGCATTACTGAATGTAGCCGTTACTCACCCACTAATTAAATAGATACTTCAACTAAAACGTGCGTGCACTATCACTATGCTGTTTCTATGACGATAGTTTTGCTTTCCCTGCTAGGATGTGATTATCCTGTTCAGTAATCATAAGTCACCAAGGCCGCACCTGCTGAAGTGGTCATGGACATTCACTGGCGGATCTGACAGTAGATCTCGTCTAGGGTGGTGCTTCCTCCTCACTAGAAATTTTTACCAGTCATCTCCGTAATCTACACGGGCTGTCAGATGCTGCTGTCAGTTGATTAACCTCAAGTGTTTACTGACACGGTTTCTATATTATTGATAATTATTGGGCTTTAGGGATGTCCCTTTTTCCCTTCAGTGCTATCCGGAATTTGGAATATGACTTTAGTAATTTACCACTATAAATAAGAGAGTGCGTGGTTTTCGTGACTATGGGTTGTAGCTCAGGTATTAATGACATCCCGATCGTTTGTTTGTTTTTTGTCTGGTGTAGTGAAGATGTCTGAATTGTTGTTTGTGTTATAGAAGGTTCTATGTAAAGTTGAACTTTGAGCAATCGACATCACAGCATAGAGGCATTACCATAATCGCGCTGTCTTCATTTTCAGCAGCCAGCGAAGTTTTCCGATTTTGATGGGGCCAGTAGTTCGATTATATATATATATATATATATATATATATATATATATATATATATATATATATATATATATATATATATATATTCATCTTACATTGCCTCTAAATGGAGGGTGTCGACCAGATCTCTGGTCACGCCTAGCTGTATGATTCTCAACTACCTATTGGTGCCTCAGCATCGTTTACTTACTCCCGAAGGGCCTTGACCACATTTAGCATGTCATGCATATTCACCACCCATTGGTGCGGATTCAGCCAGTCTGTCAGCATGTTCTTTTCCTAACACTCATACATTTCACGAAAAACATATCCAAAGAACGCTAACTACACCGGACCTCTGAAGCGATGCTTGCCACTCTGCACGAAAGATGCCTATTTCCACAATTCTGTCTAGAGTATTATGGGTAACTCTCGCATGTAGTTCAACTGTCGTAATTTAGATACTTTTAATTAGCGAACTGCTCCTTCGGTGGATGAGTTTCTTACGTCACGTTATGGTACTTTTATATGAATTACTATTGCTATTTAAATATACATGCCTGTTTTCTAAACCTGCTATTTCCTACAACTGTTTCCTACGATTTCAGCCCTTTCTTTCCCATAGTTCAATCCAGAAAAGTAAAACGACGAGTTTTCAGAAATTTAAGAAAAAAAAAATCGTTTGTCAGAAGTTCTTTGGTGGTCGATATAGAATGAGTGAATATAGCTGAACAATGAAGTAGGAAATGATACGAAATGTACACAATTTAAAGTAACAAACTCAGTGTGTGGTTAGTTCCACTCTAAAGTATTAAATGAAATATACTCCTTTGCAAATTGATTATCTGCTTCGAATGTAACTGTTATTAACCCCTATCTGTTTTTTTTTCCAACAGGTGAAAAAAGCCAGGCTATCAATCCCGAAAAAACATACAAAGGCACGACAACAGGAGAGTCGCAACGAACAAAAGGAGACACACAACAAACAACAAGAGAGTCACAACGAACAAAAGGAGACACACAACAAACAACAAGAGAGTCGCAAGAATCAACAGGAGGCACCAAACATCATCAGCACAGAAAAACAGAAACAGAAAATGTCTTGGGGATATGACAAAGATAATGGTAAGTGTTTGTCTTTCAGTCATCCCCCTTCTGGTGTAACTTGTATTACGTCCAATCAAAACTCCTCTGTTCAAACATAGGGACATCCTCAATAGAAAATATGCCACCGAACATTCAATATTTGAACACAGCTCTGACACTGGCACGTAACATAACATTTATGGATTTCCCCCAAAGAAAATCTGTCACAGCAAGGCCTCTACAGTCAGTGCACATTATCTTCTAGCTATTCCGTTTGGTGAACAAAAGCAAGGCAATATTTCTACACCTGACAATTATAGCGGCCAAGTTCCGTGCATGGTGGCTCTATTACGTTCTGTTATTGATCTCATGTATGGTTGTCCCAGTGTTATATTTTTATTTATGGTCTCTTTTACTGATCGTTTTTAGTCGTTATGAAACTGTTTATGTCTACCGGGTCTCGTCTTATCTGTTTGTACATCGGAACAATTTTCTTTTTGATTGTTTTCCATTGGCAAGTCCATTACATATTTTCGCAGCATTTATTTCTTTTCTGGGGATATCTATGGATTCGATATCAGACTCGGTCCTTCACTTGGTGAGTGTAGGTGCTTCGAAGAAACATGCTTCTGAGAAACGTGGGGATAGTTTCTAGAGTTACAGAGTCCGCGTAGTGTGCAACGTTCTTTCCACACTGGAGGATGCCTGGCTTCTTTATTAATATCCTACACCCCAGATGACGTCACAAGATAGTCCCAACATTTTAGAGGGTGGTAAGACAGGGTTTTCCGGCTTTCTGATGCTTTCAACGACCCCAAAACATCTAGAACTGGCTCTAACCACAACCTACCTACGTCCCACGAGAGAGTGCAGCCTAGGTCCCACGAATGCATGCAGCCTATCTACCACCCCCTGAATTATTAGACTGTCCGTGACCTGAGGATTTCCCCTGTTTGGGGTAGGATATTAATATAGCACCGTTGCCTGCAACGGATTTCTAATTTCTTACACTCTCTGTCGCTGGTCTCCATTGTATACTCTCTCAGACAGCTGTTAATCCATTCTGTCCTCCAGCTACATTGCTGTCTCTGGATCGTCTGTATTTAAACTCTTCATGCAGTGTGTGTGTATGTATGTATGTATGTGTGTGTGTGTGTGTATGTGTAAGTGTGTGTGTGTGTTTAAGAGAAATGTATTTTCAATTTTTTTAGTAATTTGCTGAAATATATAATTTGCTGGTTTTTCAAAATTTGTTTCCATCATTCTCTTTTCATTACCGTACTATCCTGAATATTTGTCTTTGATTGCGACTAGGTTAAAAAAAAAGATTGTATGCTTGAATATCTATATCATCCTTTGCCCAGTTGATTGTAAACACTCCTTTAGTATCTGGGTATCTAAACTCTGCAATAAAGCTCAGTGTACATGTATATAAAATTTGTCTATTCTCATATTAATGAGTTTTTAATTGAAACTACACTAGAGAGAAAGTTGAAGACTGGCGAGCAAGAGGTCGTCAGCAATACAACGGAAGGATAACATCAAAAGACTGAGAAACAGCAGTCCGTAAAATGATGCAAAATGGGCGAGAAAAATTCTGAAGACGCCACCTGATTGACTGATATCCGTGCTCTCCTGTTTGACAGTCTGTTCATTATATATCAAATGTCTATAGACTCAGATCGAAGGAGGTAGTTTACAGTAGTTTATAAACGTTTCTCATTTTCTGTCTTTCTAACCCAATCAATAATCTGGTATCATCTGTCTCACCATTCCTACTTTCATCCTCTCCTCCCTCTTGTGGTCCATAATTTATTATACTGGTCATCTTGTTGTCAACGTATAGTTTCGTGGACTGTGGGCCATTTCTTATACAGATTCCACCATGCCATAACTATTATTCCCTTTAATTGTATTCTTCTTGGTCTTCTCTTGTCTCGCTCTTTCCCATTGTCACAACTTACTGCATTGTGTCCCATCTCAAGACAGGTCAGACATGTAGACTATCCCCCTTCCAATGCCGGTCAACAATTTCCTTTGGGAGTCGCACATTAGACTTTCTTGCTTTCAGTGGATTCCTGATCATGCTTCTGTAAAACAACCTCATCGCATCATGTGACTTTTAAACAAAAACAAAACTATAAGGAAACATCATCACGCGAATAGCAAGCACTTGGAGAAAATAAAGTGCCTGTCGACGAGATTGTTTCAATCTTTAACAACAGTGCGGTTTTTTTTTTAACATCCTGTGTATTAAAAAAAGAAGTCAATATGAAAATTAGAATGTTTATTAAACTGCCGTTAAGCAAAGTAGTTGTACTTCACTGAGTGTCTCATTTAAAACAGAAAACGAAATCTAAATAACCGCCAGTGTTCAGCTAATATGAACAAAATAAAATAATAATCCTTTTGCACACACATTCTACCCACTTAGATAGTATCTTTTCAAATGAGTACAATCAAACATTGAACGAATAAAGATCCAGAAATGCCAGGCTTACTTTAATTACTGCAATTACAGGAACTGTCCAGAACTAGTCGTATTTGTTAGAGTAATTTTAACACGATGCAGTTTGTTGGATATTATTATAATGAAAATATTGATTAAAAATGCAAAATAAACTAGTTTTTGGACTTTCCTTATTGTTAGTACCTGAGCAAAAGTGAGGTAAAGAAAAATATTATTCCAGAATCATGGAACCGTACAAAGCCAGCTACCCTTGCTGTCATTAAAGAGGGCAGAATTGACATCAATACAGAAGGCGGCCTTCGCTGGTGGACTGTTAATTCGCTGAGTCTAATGTCATTTCACATAACATTCTCATGACAATTATCCCCATGATATCATTTGACCGCTTGACATAGATTCTCTGTATCTTCAATATTTGTGCCGAGGCATAGATAGATCCTTACGGTCTGAGGAGAATGGCATTGCGAGGAGTTAAAGAGGATCTGGCCGACGCTCGACACTCAGGGAAAAGGCGAGACAGACATACAATCAGACAGTTACTGGTGCCATCGAAATTTTAACTCTTCGCTTGCTGCTGACGATGGGGACGGAGCGCTAATCGGAGTGTCCAGAGTGCCGTAATGTCGATTCTTAATTCAATAGTGTCTCACTTGAGTTCACTGTCTTTTCACTCACAGATGTAGTAACGGTCAAATGATATCCTATCCTGTTTGAATCCAGGATAGTGTGTAAGAATCCTCAACAAACACCTCTGTATGACGAAATGCACAGAACTTAAAACAGCTGTACATCAAAACCAATGAAAGTGAAAGGTGATTACGCTACACTCACTGGGAATCTATCCAATAATTATCCTCTATTCTGCTCTTTACCTTCGCTGCTTATAAAAAATAAATGATAACACTTAAGTGAGAGGCAGGGAGTTTAAAAGCTGCAATTAGAATATTGCAGACAGCATGAATATTTCAGTCGAGCAGGGACAAGCATGTCCGTTCATAGGCCTGGTCCTAACGTAAGGTTCCCGGTGTGAGTCTGAACTCATCTAGATTTATGTGTCGCAAGAAGTTGATTTTTCACTTTGTGTAGTTTGCTTTTATACTGTTATTTACTTTGTCCTGTTCTGTTCTTTATCCCCCTATTGAACATAGGCCCTCAACCAACTCACACAACGCCATGCTGTCCGTTGTCACCGCGTTCAGTTCAGCCTATATCCTCATTTCATCTCTCCATGTGTGTGTGTGTGTGTGTGTGTGTGTGTGTGTGTGTGTGTGTGTGTGTGTGTGGGTGCACGCGCGCGCGTGCTTTTGTCTACTTTTTTTACTCCGTGAGTTCAGTGCAAGGTCCTTCTAGTTATATTGCTGTCAGATGTTATGTAATGCTCTGTCATATTAAAGTTTAAAAAGGACACTGTGTGTGTGTGCGCGCGTGCGTGCGTGTGCGTGAGAGGGTGGGGGGGGGGGAGACAAAGACAGACGCTGGCTAGGCTGGCTAGAAAAAAAGGGAGACAAAAAGAAACATGGAGACACCGGGAGACACGGAAACAGAGGGAGATAGATACAGATGGAGTAGTAGTAGTATAACATTTTACCCCACCAGGACATCACACAGAGCGATAAACACCCGATGAGGTTCACCCGTGGAGAGGTCCCGGAAACCGCTTTCAGCCATTAGGCCATATTTATGGCCGGGATATATCGCGGCCTCTGGCAAGAGCCAGGGTGGGGCTTCAAAATAACGAAAATTGCATCTCACAAGGAGATGATGGATTATCTGAACACATACAGATGGAAAGGAAAACAGAAAGGAAAACAGAATGATTTTGTTAATATACAAGTATATATATATATATATACACACCCACATACACAAATATATATATATATATATATAGAGAAAGAAAGAAAGAAAGAAAGAAAGAAAGAAAGAAAGAAAGAAAGAAAGAGGAAAGATAGAGAGAGGGCGAGAGCAAGGAAGGAAGAGAGAGAGAGAGAGAGAGAGAGAGAGAGAGAGAGAGAGAGAGAGAGAGAGAGAGAGAGACATGCTTTGTTTACAATATAGTCTAAGGGATATCACCGTAGTAGAGATGATATGGCACAACCAGATTGTCTGCTCCTGATAGAATGTACTTGACACTTACAATGTCACCTTCAGAGTTCTAGAGGTGACTGTAGGTAAATGTCACTTTGTTTCGTTGATCTTGATTAATGCGTTCAGTTGTGAATAAAGTCTATAGGTGTTCATACCTTGCGTTTTTATATTGTTTAAGATTAAATTACAAACAAGTCACACATGGTAACTGTAGATTTAATAAATTACCGGTTTTGTGTTAAAAATAAACTGTTCAAGATCAATTTTCAAAAATTATACAGCTTTTTTTTAAAATATATATTATATTCCACTGCACACATTTGGAATACAATACTTCTATTACTGCTACTACTACTATTACTACTATTACTGCTGATTCTACTGCTACTACTACTGTTGCTGCTGCTACTGCTGCTGCTGCTGCTACTACTACTACTACTACTACTATTACTACTACTACTACTACTACTACTACTACTACTACTACTACTACTACTACTACTACTACTACTACTACTACAGCTGCTGTTGCTTCTACTATTAATTCTACGACATCTGGCTGTTGCTGTTACTTCCACCACCACTACTACCACCACCAATACTACTAATACCAGTGTTACCACTACTACTACTACTACTACTACTACTACTACTACTACTACTACTACTACTACTACTACTACTACTACTACTACTACTACTACTACTACTACTACTACTATTACTACTACTACTACTACTATTGCTGCTGCTTCTACTACTACTATTACTACTACTACTACATGTGCTAGTGTTTCTGCTACTACTATTACTACTACATGTGCTAGTGTTTCTGCTACTACTATTACTACTACATGTGCTAGTGTTTCTGCTACTATTACTGCCACGAGACCACTACTCTGCTACTTCTGGTGCTGCCCCAAAACTGCTTTTACAAAACAGTGCATGTTTAGAGAACAATTTAACAAGAATACATAATACGGGGTAATTTCAGGGACTGCACTTTTAATATATTAGACGTGGCTATGATTACCTTCTGAACAAGAAAATGAGACTTTTAAATATTGAATAACCAAGTTACATATATCTTAAAACCCCATAATCAATTACAAACACAATCTGCATTATATATGTTCGAATCTGTTACCTGGGTCGATCATTGTTATCCCCCCCCCCCCCCCCCATATCTACAAGCAATGAGTCTTGTAAATATATTGTAAAGAAAAGTTGTGTTGTTAGGCTTTAGTCATTTATTTATTTAAGTAACTGTTTTTTCGTCGGCTCTGCGGCTAAATCGATGCAATCGCGTCGTAATACCTGGACGCTGTGGGCCATGCACCTTGCGTTGGTTTCGACAGTGGTATCAACAAAGCCGACAGTCCAGCAAGCAATGGCAAACTACTGGACGTAAATTTGCCTAGAAAACCACACAATAGCCAGGGGCTGTTAGGGTTGGTTCTGCAACGTCCTGTAAAGGATACGTAACTAACCTAATCGTTCTTTTAAATACAAGCACACTCGACATTCACATACCCTTCCCCCCTCCCGCTGATCTGACGGTCTGTGTTCAAATCCTAACAGGTCGGATTTGTTCAAGATGTTCTCGGCTACCAGGTCGACCTAATCTGAAATGGGCATCAGAATTCTGGGAAGTAAAGACCAAAGACGTGAAGACTTCGTCAGCCGCCCAGTGCCGAGTAGTCTATCAACATATGTCTAGCACTCTATGCCCACTACGCCAAAATGCTTAGAAAAGTGCCCTTTACAGTCGACTTATGCCAAGTTTTCCGATGAAAGTCGAGAGAATCGACTTAATTAAACATCGGTCTCTCTCTCGCTCTCTTTAAAACTACCAACCGCCTACCACCTGCTACACAGACACTGATTCCCTAGCTCCGGCAGCGATCTTGATGGTTCTGCTTAGAAATTGCTTTAGAGAACTGAATGTCGCAGTCGGTAACACGAACCCATGACCCTTAGAGGGCGTGACCACTTCGTCACGCCAGGCATACAACCTTCCTTCCATGGGCAAATTTTGATATCTTCTTCTTCTGCCTTTCTATCCCCCAATGGAGCATAGGCCCTCAACCAACTCACGCCAAGTCGTTCTATCCTTCCCTATTACATGGAGCTTTCCCCATGTCCTCCCAATCTTTCTAACCTCATTCTCCAGCTCTCTTCTCCATGTGTTTTTTGACCTTCCTTTATTCCTATGCCCCTGTGGGTTCCAATGCAAAGACATTCCTGTTTTCTCAGTGTGTGCCCTATCCAACGCCAGCGTCTTTTCCTCACCTCCTGATCCACTGGAGCCTGTTTAGTTCTCTCCCAAAGTTCTACATTAGTTATTCTATCATACCATTTTATTCCCTCTATTCTGCGCAGGCACCAGTTAATGAATGTCTGTAATTTATTAGTAATTGCCTTCGTTGTTCTCCATGTTTCCGCCCCATACAATAGTACTGATTTGACATTAGAAAAAAAAATTTTTTAGTTTAGTATTTCTTTTAATTTCTTTTGACCTCCACAAATTCCCTAGTGCTATGAAAGTCCCTCTTGCCTTTTGTATTCTTATTTTAATATCTCTATGAGTTCCTCCATCTTTATCTACATTACTGCCTAAATAGGTGTACGACTCCACGTCTTGGAGTGGGGTGCCATTAAGAGAAACCACATTACTATTTGCCTGATTTATTCTCATTATCTTTGTCTTTTCTTTATGGATTTTCAGACCAAGCTGCTGTGATCTCGCATTAAGTATATTTAATTTATCTTGTATCTGATTCCGTGAATGGGACAGAAGGGAAATATCATCAGCGAAGTCCAGATCATCAAGCTGTTTTATAGGGGTCCACTGAATTCCATTCTTGGTGTTAGCAGTTACTGTTTTCACAGTCCAGTCTATAGCCAGTAAAAATAGAAGAGGCGACAAAAGACATCCCTGTCGCACACCTGTTTTTATTTCAAATGCATCTGTTAGCTTTCCCTCATGAAGAACTCGACATTTCATGTCTTTATATGTTGCCTTTACTAAGTTGATAATTTTCTGTGGGATTCCACAGTGCCCCATCAATTTCCAGAGAGATTCCCTATCAATGCTGTCAAATGCTTTTTCATAGTCTATAAATCTAATGTAAAGTGGTGAGTTCAGTTCAATGCTTTGCTCTATTATAATATAATGTGGCTATCTGATCAGTACAGGATCTGTTTGACCGAAAACCTGCCTGCTCATCTCTTAGCATTTTATCAATAGCATCTTTTAATCTTTCCAAAATAATTCTACTTAATATTTTTCCAGGAACTGACAGCAACATAATTCCTCTATAGTTTTCACACTCCTGTAGATCACTTTTTTTGGGCAGTTTCACAAGATATCCTTCTCTCCAGTCTGCTGGTATTTCTTCGGTCTCCCAGACTTTACTGAATAATCTATGTAGCAATTCTGTTGATGTGTTTATGTTGGTCCTAATGGCTTCAGCTGGGATACCATCTGGGCCTGACGCCTTTCCTTCCTTAAGAAGATTTATAGCTTTTCTAATTTCCTCTTTGGATGGTATCTCACAGTTGATATCCAGTTCCATTTCTAAAGGCTGGATATCTGGAGGAACCTCTGGGCCTGGTCTATTTAGAAGCATTTCAAAATATTCAACCCATCTGTCCATTTGACCTTTAGTGTTAGTAAGTACCTTTCCTTGACTATTTTTGATTGATCCAGTTGGCTGACTATATTTACCTACTAATTTTCTTGTGTTACTGTAAAGTTCTCTGAGGTTTCCTTTTGCTGCTGCTGTCTCCGCTTCTTGTGCTAGATCATTTAGATATTTCACTTTATCTGCCCTTATATGCCTCCTAACTTCCTTGTTGGCTTCTGTGTAATTCTCCTGAGCTCTAGCTTTAGCAGCTCTAGTTTTGCTATTGTTTAATTCTGCCTTTTTACTTTTCCTATCTTCAATCAGTTTAATGGTTTCTGGTGTTATCCATGCTTTATGTTTCCTCTCTTTCTTGCCAAGAACTTCTACGCAAGATTCATTCCAGATTCCTTTGATCTGATCCCAGCAGACTTCTGTGTTGACATCTTCAGCTAACTGCTGCAACACCTGGTACTTATTAGAGACCGTAACTGAGAACTGTTCCTTAATTTCTTTATCTCTGAGAAAGCCTACATTATATTGGTTTCTATGATTATAAGATGTTATATATCTTTTTAGTTTCAACTTGATTTTACTTATCACCAGGAAATGGTCAGTAAATACATCGGCACCTCTGAAAGCCCTAAAATCGTAAAGGGATGATCTAAACTTTTTGTTAATACATATTTGGTCAATTTGATTAGTTGTCTTATGGTCTGGTGATTCCCATGTTGCCTTGTGTTTTCTTTTATGGGGAAAAATACTTCCACCAATAACATACTAGTTACCTGCACAAAAATTTGTGAACAATTCTCCATTTTCATTCATTACTCCTAGACCATGTCTCCCCATAATTTCTTCATAACCTGTGTTGTCTAATCCTATCTTAGCATTCAAGTCACCCATCAAAATTTTTAAGTTGCCCTTTCTTTCATTATTTATAATATTTTGAAGCTGCATGTAAAATTCTTCCTTAACAGATGCATCTTTATCATTTGTTGGTGTATAACACTGTATTACCGACATGTTCACCTTCTGTTTTACTGTTCTAAAAGATGCTCTTATTATTCTGGGACTTACAGCTTCCCATTCTATTAGTGTCCTGTCTGCTTCTTTTGATAGCATCAGGGCCACTCCCTCACTGTGCGGCGAATTTTCCTCTGTGTGTCCTGAAAATTTTGATATCAATCAACTAAAAGGTTGGGTTTGGGGGGAAAAAGGGGGGCGGGGAGTAGCAAATGAAAATGCATGTATCAGTACACGAGTTTGAGCCTAGCACTCATGATTTTAGTTACATAGTGAATAGTTAGTTAGTATTACAGCTGTGTTTAATGTTACCTTTCAACCCCCTCCCCGGCCCGTATTACAGGCATGTTTAATGTTACCTTTCAACCCCCTCCTCGGCCGGTATTACAGCTATGTTTAATGTTACCTTTCAACCCCCTACCCGGCCGGTATTACAGCTATGTTTAATGTTACCTTTCAACCCCCTCCCCGGCCGGTATTACAGGCATTAGCGAAGTTGGTTAAACCTGACTTTCGTGGCGGCCGGGTGACGAACTCCTTGTGGTCCGGGTTCACTTCCGGGGGTAGGCAGAAAAGCCACATTTCTCCCAGATTAACGGTACCTATAATGGAATCAAGGCCGAAGGGTTGCGATATCCATAGTACCGAGCCAAAGGGTTTACAACTCATGGTTTCTGGATACTTAAAAAATATAAAATGTTACCTTTCAACCGCCTCCCCGGCCCGTATTACAGGCATGTTTAATGTTACCTTTCAACCCCCTCCCCGGCCCGCATTACAGATGTGTTTAATTCTACCTTTACCAGCAACGTTCTAGTGGTGTTCACAGGAGGTTGATTTCGAGTAGAAGCGGAGCACTACATGGAGCTGAGCGAGACTTCACACGCATACTCTCGTTTTTTAGGTACCGCACAAGTTTTCCATTGAGAGGTAAAACTCCCATCTGTACACCTGCCGGCACTTGAATCCCATCTCTGGCAAAGAAGAACAGTTTAATGGAGTTAACATTTAAAGAATAAAACAGTAACAACTCTGGGTGGCTGACTTTACCGCAAGCAAAGTTCAGCCAACGAATACAATACTTTTTTATTCATAGCAGGAGCGCCGACACAAATAAAACGTGTCTGGGGGCGAGGGGAGCACATTAAAGGGGCATGGGCCTCAGGAGCTCGAGTCACTGCTTCATAGACGATGATAGATAGATGGTATCTATGTAACATCAACACTTCTCTTGCTTTATTCTTCCGCATCAGTCTCTTTCCATCTTTCCCTCTCCCATCGCCTTTGTCTCCTTTAGCTGTCTCTCTCGCTCATTCTCTCTCTCGCTCATTCTCTCTCTCGCTCATTCTCTCTCTCTCTCTCTCTCTCTCTCTCTCTCTCTCTCTCTCATGACAGTTGTATGTCAGTTGTTTTGGTCTTCATTAATTAGGTCCCGAAACCTGGGCCAAGACTTTTGCAGCAGCCCGAGGCCCCAGACAGAGCCCTGTGAATATTGAAACTGGCTGGGTCACCTACGATGAAAACCTGGCCAATCACCCTCTACAGATCAACTACAAGGTGGAGCCGTCTCTGCTGCTGGAAAACCCTGGCCTGTCCTTCAAAGCTCATATCTCAGCGGACTCCAGTGAGTATTGGCCCTGTACTATTTTGTTTGTATTCATAATTACGCAGTCAAACTATAATAAAGGAGTAGATAGGTTAGTTTGCCTATCCTTTACAATATGTTGCAGAACCAACTCCAGCAATTTTTGGCTGTTGTGGTTTTTCTAGGCAAATTTATGTCCAATAATTCTCCATTGCCACTGAACATCTCGATACCACTGTCGAAACTAACGCAAGGCCCGTGTTGGGATCGAACCAAGCACCCTGGTACTATGACGAGCTTTCACAACGCCTAAGCTACAAACGCCGACAAAGGAGTAATCAGTGGAAACCAAAGAGCTCTTATTTGAAGAAAGTTAAAAATTAACCAATAATTTGCCTAACTTGAAGATTGTCCTGTTTTTAGTAATGGTAACATGATAAGTAGCTTGCTGGCTGAGAGGTTAGAACAGAGACTCAGGCGATTTGGATTCAAATACTCACTATGGGGATGGGCATTATTATGTCTGTCGCAAATGTATAATTATAACCCGAATTGTAGAGCAGTGTGAGGTCCTAAATCCCCAACTAAAGATCTCCCTGTCTTACATTACTATATCACATCCGCTGCAACAGAGCATGAATATCCCCCACATCAGAGCCGTTCCTTGAGAGACACAGGCAGCATACATACTGACTGATATACATAAAAAGATATAAGCATGCATTAGCTAGGAATGTCCATACAATAGCTAGGAAAATCCATACATCAGCTAGGAATGTCCATTCATTAGCTAGGAATGTTCATACATTAGCTAGGAATGTTCATATATTAGCTAGGAATATTCATGCATTAGGTAGGAATGTCTATACATTAGCTAGAAATGTTCATACATTAGCTTGGAATGTCCATATATTAGCTAGGAATGACCATACATTAGCTGGGAATGTTCATGCAAAAGCTAAGAATGTCCATACATTAGCTAAGAATGTACATACATTAACTAGGAATGTTCATACATTAGCTAGGAATGTCTATACATTACCTAGGAATGTTCGACCATTGCTAAGAATGTCCATACATTAGCTAGGAATATTCATGCATTAGCTGGGAGTGTCTATACATTAGCTAGGAATGTTCATACATTAGCTAGGAATGTCTATACATTAGCTAGGAATGTTCATACATTAGCTAGGAATGTCTATACATTAGCTAGGAATGTTCATACATTAGCTAGGAATGTCCATACATTAGCTAGGAATGTTCATGCATTAGCTAGGAATGTTCATGCATTAGCTAGGAATGTCTATACCTTAGCTAGGAATGTCCATGCGTTAGCTAGGAATGTCCATACATTAGCTAGGAATGTTCATGCATTAGCTAGGAATGTTAATACATTAGCTAAGAATGATGATACGTTAGCTAGGCTGTGTCCTCCAATGAATGGGACAGTTTCAAATTCTAAGAAAAGGAACCAAATTCAAACATTTGTGTAAGATTTGCAAATCTTCCAACGTGTTTCTCTAATTATGTGCTTCCCAGGAGAAAGTTTTCAAAAAGGAACACACAATTCTGCCTTAGATGCAGGTTGCTTAGTTAAGCTGCCATTTCTTGGGGGGAAAGATTCATGACTTTTCAATCACCAACCTCCAATCCAAGGACATAATGTTAGAAGGGCATGCATTCACTATTTTTTTTTTTTTTTCAAGATAAAGTTGAATAATAAATTTGTTTTCTCTCAAATGCGTCAAGGTGTTCATGTTTCACCCAAACTTGATCATGTCCCTTTCTCCTACTTACTCCTGTGTTTAGTCTTACCCTCTCTCTTTGACACTCTCTGTTGTCGTCCCTTCCTCTCTTATCAGGCTTTTTCATTTTTAAAAGAATTTTCCTTGATGTAGTAATCTTAACTGAAACTATTCCAAAACATTCTAAACGATTTCTAGTACCCCTTGGTTATATATTAGCATTTACATTACTCTCAGCTATCACTGGAGGTCCACTATTGAATGACGTCTTCAAGCTGGTACAGTTCCACTTTCACTGGGGCCATGATGACAAGACGGGCAGTGAGCACACAGTCAATGGGAAGAGTTATCCCTGCGAGGTAAACTCAAGTCAACCATCGTCTTTAGTTGACAAGTCAAACATTATCTTTAGTTGACAAGTCAAACATTATCTTTAGTTGACAAGTCAAACACCATCTTTAGTTGACATGTTAAAAATCATCTTTAGTTGACATGTTAAACATCATCTTTAGTTGACAAGTTAAACATCATCTTTAGTTGACATGTTAAACATCATCTTTAGTTGACAAGTTAAACATCATCTTTAGTTGACAAGTTAAACATCATCTTTAGTTGACAAGTTAAACATCATCTTTAGTTGACAAGTCAAACAACATCTTTAGTTGACATGTTAAACATCATCTTTAGTTGACATGTTAAACATCATCTTTAGTTGACAAGTTAAACATCATCTTTAGTTGACAAGTTAAACACCATCTTTAGTTGACAAGTTAAACATCATCTTTAGTTGACATATTAAACATCATCTTTAGTTGACAAGTCAAACATCATCTTTAGTTGACAAGTCAAACATCATCTTTAGTTGACAAGTCAAACATCATCTTTAGTTGACAAGTTAAACATCATCTTTAGTTGACATGTTAAACATCATCTTTAGTTGACAAGTTAAACATTATCTTTAGTTGACAAGTCAAACATTATCTTTAGTTGACAAGTCAAACATTATCTTTAGTTGACAAGTCAAACACCATCTTTAGTTGACAAGTCAAACATCATCTTTAGTTGACAAGTCAAACATCATCTTTAGTTGACAAGTCAAACACCATCTTTAGTTGACAAGTCAAACACCATCTTTAGTTGACAAGTCAAACACCATCTTTAGTTGACAAGTCAAACACCATCTTTAGTTGACAAGTCAAACATCATCTTTAGTTGACAAGTCAAACATCATCTTTAGTTGACAAGTTAAACATCATCTTTAGTTGCCATGTCAAACATCATCTGTAGTTGACAAGTCAAACATCATCTTTAGTTGACAAGTTAAGCATCATCTTTAGTTGACATGTTAAACATCATCTTTAGTTGACAAGTTAAACATCATCTTTAATTGTCAAGTCAAACATTATCTTTAGTTGACAAGTCAAACATTATCTTTAGTTGACAAGTCAAACACCATTTTTAGTTGACAAGTCAAACATCATCTTTAGTTGACATGTTAAACACCATCTTTAGTTGACAAGTTAAACATCATCTTTAGTTGACATGTTAAACATCATCTTTAGTTGACAAGTTAAACATCATCTTTAGTTGACAAGTTAAACATCATCTTTAGTTGACAAGTCAAACATCATCTTTAGTTGACAAGTCAAACATCATTATCATTGGTGTCATTCTCATCACTAAATGATCAGATTAGTCCATGGTGTAAGCTTAGGGCTGTAGCTATGCAATAACATTTATAATCATCAACACTTATATCTTTTTCTTCTTTTTCTTCTTCTTTTTCTTCTTCTTCATGTAGCTATGCAATAACACTTATAGTTATCATCACTTATATCTTCTTCTTCTTTTTCTTCTTCTTCAGCATTCCGAGCCCTTGAGGTTCATTGCTGCAGATATAACCCACCTCCATTCATCTCTCTGGTTGTGTTTGCAGGTCTGTCTGGACATTGTCTCTCCATCATCTTCTTGGTCTGCCTCAACACTTATTAAACCAATTTTATTGTATTCTTTGAGCAACATTGAGTATGTCTGAGTGTGAAGAAATGTAAGTGCAAGGAGCCATGGTTGCTGACCAGCTCAGAAGTGGACGAACAACTAGAACTTTCTCTAAGAGCTTATCATGTTGAACATTAAGCAGCAGAAGATGAAGGATCCACAGTCAGGCAAATAATTGACTGAGGCTTCCAGGTTAAAATAGTTATCAGAAAATGTCATAGGAAGTAAAAGCAACCAGCTGATGTTGATCACATCACTCATTGAATGCCGATTCATCATTTACAAGAACATCAAGCCTGATGGGCTAATGACATTAAAAGGGTCCTTTACTTTTATATTAACCTGTTCATGGGAAGATAACACAGTTTATTGCCTTTGTGTGGTTTGTGAAGATAACACAGTTACTCATGTGCCTTTGTGTGGTTTGTGACCTCTATCGGGGGACCCTATAGCCAAAAAAAAAAAAAATCCTATGGTCCTATGTTGGCATACTGAGCTGAAAAGATGACCTGAAACTTAGCAACATCTACTTTCACCAGTATACTAATAAAATATCCTCACAAGTACATATACCAACATAATGTTGGCACCATCATCCAGCAACTGCCACATAATGATGATCCCACCACCCATCAGCTGCCAACTGGTCTATTTAATTATGGGTTTAGCACCATGGCCCAGCCTGCCAATGGTGGGAGAAAAGTCCATAGTGTGAAAGATCTCATTGTACAGAATTTTGATTGTTGTCCTGACTGGCAGCAAACACTAAAGAATAAATGAACAAACAAGTGCACAAACTTGTATTTTCAAAGGGTTACACATTAGGCACACAGGCCTATCTTATATTCAGCCTTTTCAAACACTCATCTTTCACACAGCAATTGATTGTACTTTATATATCTAGCATTTTATGTTTAAATATCAAAACATTTACAGTCTGAAATGCAAATTAAGGTTGTAAAATCATAGATGGCAAATTGAAACCTTCAGATATTCATGTTGACTAAGAAGAACTGAGGACACATGTGAAAGAAGCACCAAAGAGGCCTAACAACCTATGTCTTTATTGTTTATATTTACTACAATATACAAGGGTCTGTTGGCATCTGTAGCGTAGGCGTTTTCAACTCGCTTGGTAATGCCATGGTGCCAGGTTTGATCCCAGTCATGAACAGTTTGTGTTGTGTTGGTTTTGACAGTGGTACCGAGACTTGACTGCTCAGAAAGCAATAGCAAACTACTGAACATAAAATCTATCTAGAAAAACCACAACAGCAAAAAAAAAAAAAAAAATGCTGGGATTAGTTCTGCAGTGTCCTGTAAAGGATACAAAACTAACCAACAGTGGGGGGGGGGGGGGCGGACAGTTGGCTCATGCACGGGTACATTGGAAAACATCTTTAGGTTAGAATGTCTTTTTGTGTGTGTCCCCAACAGAAATAAATCTCTACCCCTTGATCAAACCTTAGTCTCCAGCTTGAGAGCCTAACACTCTAGCCACTTGGACAGTTGTTGTTGGACAACAACAATATTAATAAACATATCCTTACTCAAATTGTTGCAGTTCTGCATTTTGTCATACAATAACTATGTGATCCTGCTCTCTGCCAGCTACATCTGGTCCACTACAATGCAAGCAAGTACAAGAGTCCTGCAGAGGCAGTCACACAGAGCGACGGTCTGGCAGTTATTGGAGTCTTCATTAAGGTAGGTGCCTACAGTCTTCTCTGTTATTTCCTTGTGGTGACTTACTAGAAATTGTCATTTCAAACTGTTATATTTCTCATGAATGACAGATGTAGCAACTGACATCACTGACTGACTCATTCTATCGTTACATCGCTGATACTGGTCAAGTTTAATTCATGAATATCACTGACAACTTTCACTGACATATATGAATGTCACTGACACCATTCACTGACAAACAGGACACTATTAATTAATATGGATGGATATCATATACACCTTTGATTCAGGTTGACTAATGTCATGACATCATACCATTAAATGGCATCAACCAATAACATAATTGACAGAAAATGCACAATGAAACAGTCATATCTCAGAGTAGCTGCAGACAAGAAGCACTTCCTGCATGAGACCCTGGGTACAGCTTAGGGTCACAGACTGAAAAGAGGAAGGTCTTGGATGGCGCAAGCTGAAGACACAATCAGACTTGTGTGCCGGCTTGATAATTCTGAGGGAGCAGAGAGGCCAGTGGGTCATCTCCAGGTTTTGCCGGTGTGTTGGGAAATGAGTAGGCAGATAGACTGGCTGGCTCTGCACCACTTGGTGGTAATTGACGTATGACAAGTTAGATATTGTGAGGGCCCTTTGGGAGCGAGTGAACAGTGTGGAGGCTAAGGAGAATGGCTCTGCAAGGAGTTACCAGGGGATCTGGCCGACACTCAACACTCAGGGAAAGGATGAGATGGATATACAATCAGACGGTTACTGGTACCATCGAAATTGGAACTCTTTGCTTGCTGCTGAAGATAGGGACTGAGCACTTATGAGAGTGTACCAAGTGCTGTGATGTCGATTCTTTATTCAACATTCAACATTCAGCATTAAATGCACAGTGACAGCATCTAATACCATTAATAACCGACATGATTTACACAGTTGACAGTGAATGAATCAAAACTGAAAAGACTGACATAACTATATGGTAAGAATGCCTGACATGATTTACACAGTTGACAGTTCCTAAATCAAAACCTGACATGATTGATGTAACTATATCGTAAAAATGACTGACATAATTGCAGTTTACAGTTTCTAAAAAAATGAAAAATGACATGACTGATATATCCATACTGTAAGAAAGACTGACATAAATTGTGTGGCTGACACTTCCTAAATCACAAACTGACATGACTGACATAACTATAAGGTACGAGTGACATCACTGTCAGACAGAAATGACTAAAGTTACATCAGATACTCACTGACTTCCATAGCTGACAAAACCACATAAATTAAACTGATGCTGAAAGCATTCAGAATCATTAATAAACTTGATCAGACCTGCTTCTGTGTGATAAGTTACATCCATCAACATGAAACATAGTTAGTCATACTTAATAGCCTCTTAATTAAACTTTACACATTAAATACCTAAAGGCCCGCATGTGAGTTAAAGGTCCCCATGTAGGTTTAAGGCCCTCATGTTGGTTAAAGGTCCCCATGTGGGTTTAAGGTCCCCATGTAGGTTAAAGGTCCCCATGTGGGTTTAAGGTCCCCATGTGGGTTTAAGGTCCCTATGTGGGTTAAAGGTCCCCATGTGGGTTAAAGGTCCCCATGTAGGTTAAAGGTCCCCATGTAGGTTTAAGGTCCCCATGTAGGTTAAAGGTCCCCATGTAGGTTAAAGGTCCCCATGTAGGTTTAAGGTCCCCATGTAGGTTTAAGGCCCCCATGTGGGTTATAGGTCCCCATGTGGGTTATAGGTCCCCATGTGGGTTATAGGTCCCCATGTAGGTTAAAGGTCCCCATGTAGGTTAAAGGTTCCCATGTAGGTTTAAGGCCCCCATGTGGGTTTAAGGCCCCCATGTGGGTTATAGGTTCCCATGTGGGTTAAAGGTTCCCATGTGGGTTAAAGGTTCCCATGTGGGTTAAAGGTCCCCATGTGGGTTAAAGGTTCCCATGTGGGTTAAAGGCCCCCATGTGGGTTAAAGGCCCCCATTATGGGGAAAACAAAATAGACCCTCTGCTTCCCCACAAGCATGTTGTAAAAGTCGACTAATGGGACAGAGTCTTTCATCAAAGTCAGGAACAACCATGATTTTACTATTGCAACTTACAGCCGGTGAACAAAGAACAAGAAAAAGAAAAAGAAGAAGAAGAAAAAGAAGAAGAAGAAAAAGAAAAAGAAATACTTAGTTTACAAATAAAAGAGCTCAAACAATTTCCAGCTGCTTTTGTTTTTTGCATTGACATAATTTGGAAAACAAAGGCAAAGGAAAACATGCATGTAACTTCATTAAAAGTAAAAAAGTAAAGAAGCCTTTTCCACACTTCCTGCTACTGAGCATATATGGCTATACCAGTATGTCATAGAGCAATCAGCACTTAGTGGGTGATGTGGTCGACATCACACCAGCTGCCTTTACTTCCCAGAACTGTACCTAGTACTCACTTAAGATTAGGTTGACCAGGGAGCCAAAGTAATTTTTTAAAGAAAAAAACTGAAACCTGAACCCACAACCTCCTGATCCCCAGGCAAGCATCTAGCCACCACACCACACCGGCTCCCACATAACTTCATAGTCATTCCTAAAGTAACAACTGTGGTGTAGTGGTTCATTTACCTGCTGAGACAAAAGTCAGTTCAAGCCCAGTCAAATGCAGAATTATTTGTTTTCTGACCACCTCCAAGGTCAGTCTCATAAAAGTGGAGGCCTTGGACCAGAATATTTTTGAATTTAGTAGTAACTGTGGGAGAAGATATGAAGAAAAGAACAAATTACCCCCAACTTGTATGTTGTGGCTTAGAAATTATAAAGGCTCAGCTCTTCAAACCACAACAGCAATAACTGATATGGTACTCACTTACCTTTACACATAAGCCACATCTCCATCCATGGTTCAGACATAGAAGCACAGCAGAGAGAGAGAGAGAGAGAGAGAGAGAGAGAGAGAGAGAGAGAGAGAGAGAGAGAGAGAGAGAGAGAGAGAGAGAGAGAGAGAGAGAGAGAGAGAGAGAGAGAGAGAGAGAGAGAGAGAGAGAGAGAGAGAGAGAAAGAGAGAGAAAAGAGATAGAGAGGACACTCACACATTCATACACAAAGAAGTAAAGAGTAGGGCTGTACCGAATATTCGCTTCGTATTTGCTTCGGAGCCGAATGGTGGACCGAATGACTATTCGGTATTTGGCCGAATAGTTGTGGTCGGGCCGAATACGAATAGAAGACATAAAGATACTTGAGATACTTTCCTCACCACTGTCGAAAAGATCACAGGCGACGCAATAACTGCATTTTATAAAATGAAGAACATCTTATGCAATATATCTTTGCCATTGAAGGTTAGAAAAATAATTCTTCCTTGCTACTATTTTTCCAGTTTTAACATATGGTTGTAAGTTCTGGACAATCGGTAGGCAGGTCAAACAATTTCTCTAGGCTTCAGAGATGTAGTTTTACAGAACAATGCTTAAATTACCTTGAACAGCCACACACAAAAAGCAACCAATAGGATTTGAAAGAGGCGGGAGCCTGAAGACAACTAATCACAGACATCAGAAGGAGACAGTCATCATTTTTCGACCATGTTATGTGAAGAGGGAAAATGGAACATGTGGTGACCATTAGAAAGATCTGTGGAAGGAGGGATAGAAGAAGACAACGAGAGAACATTCTTGACAGTTTTGTTGCATGGCATGGAGGTGTGTCAGCACATGAACTAATACATGCTGCAGCAGATCGCAGATTGTGGCGAGGCATAATCGCCCACGTCTGTCGGCAAGGCACCTGATGATGATGATACACTATTCGTATTCGTATTTGGCTGAATAGTTGGTCCCACTATTCGTATTCGACCGAATAGTAAAATCACTATTTGGTACAGCCCTAGTAAAGAGACCATACAATGTTTAAGAGAATCAGCACATATACTTAACTATTGCAGGTTGGTGCTGAGGAGCATGCAGGGTTCAAAGTTCTGTCAGAAAATGCCCAAAAAGTTAAATGCAAGGGCTGCAAGTGTGATACCGGTGTTCCTTTCAACCCCGCCTCTCTGCTGCCAGGTATGCTTCATTCCACAATAACATAGTGTATTTAGCAGTAATTTACAGTAAAGTAATTGATGGGAACAGCCAGATAAAGGGTGCTGGGGTACACCAAAGAATGCAACACTTGAAGATAAATGGAGTAACAGACTTTCAGAATTTTGTTTTGAAAAATTACTTTCTAACCATAACCAGTTATTTACAAGATTACCCATCAAGTGGTGCCAGTTGGCTTATAGAGATCTGAGATTAGCTTCAGAGCTTTATTTAAAAAAAAAAAACATTTGGGGGGTATAATGTGTTTTTGTTTATCAATGGAGACTGTATGAACAACAGACATTTGGGTTCAGCTCGTACCTGTCTGTACTATGTGCAGTTACATTTATTTTCCTTTTTCTCCTTCCTTTGTACGGAAAATCTAATTTCATTTATATAAAGACTAATGCCTACAGTTCTAATAATAATAAATTTACAATAATAAACCCTGAATGATGTCTTTAAAAAAGGTAGGCGCATGTTTTACATAGGCTCAGTAGCTGATGTGGTCAACATCATGATGTCTTTAAAAAAGTAGGCGCATGTTTTACATAGGCTCAGTAGCTGATGTGGTCAACATCATGATGTCTTTAAAAAAGTAGGCGCATGTTTTACATAGGCTCAGTAGGTGATGTGGTCAACATCATGATGTCTTTAAAAAGGTAGGCGCATGTTTTACATAGGCTCAGTAGGTGATGTGGTCAACATCATGATGTCTTTAAAAAGGTAGGCGCATGTTTTACATAGGCTCAGTAGCTGATGTGGTCAACATCATGATGGCCATTTTTACTTCCCAGAACTTGGGCTGGTTACAATTTAAAGCTAGGTCGACCTGGAAGTCAGCAGGCCAGCATCCTGCCGCTACAGCAGGGCAGCTCTTCTGAGACCTGTGCAAACTAGGACACATTTTTTAATTGGCACACAAACACCGTGAGCTGTTTATGCTGGGGCTCAGACCTCTGGCCAGTGTTGGACCCTAATGACAACTTTTTGGTCCTTGAGTAGACTTTGTTGAATAGCCTTTGACTATGCTTGCCTGCATAACACATGATGATGGTGATAACACTGTAACACTGTTTGCCTATTTCATACATATCGACAAGATGCCTGTATCTCATGGGATGCGAGATTTCATGGCGACTCCCATTCATACCGAGGCCTGTTTATCTATGTTGTAGGTGTGTTAGGAAATGTGTTCCTTCACCTCCTCCCTCTATATACTCCATGCATGGAAAGCAGCTGCTGCTCATTGGAGGTACGACACGAAAGTGTGGAGGTCTCTTTCGTGCCAGGCAACATTGAGCCATGCTTTGTTTTTCAGTCCGCAAGGGGGAGGCTTCAACTAGTTTTTATTTCTCTCTGAACTATGTCTCTTTTGCAGCCGTCACTGGTGTGAGAATTGGTGACATTTTTTGTCAGGCCCTGAAAAAGGCCATCGAGGTAAGGGGGAGGGGGAGGGGGAGGGAACCACTTTACAGAAAAGCAATGCTACTCTGCTTGTCGCTCATTATTGCTGACATTTTAAGGAAATTCATGGCAAAAGTCAAGTCACTAACTGACAGTGTAGTGATGGTAATAAAGAGTGAACCCACAGTGCAAGTAACACATACAGTGCTAGCCACTGACAGCTTGGAAAATAGAACATGCTGGCCACTCATAATGAGGAATATAGAAGGCTTATATCATTGAAAAAGTGACACCCCTACAACATACCACAGCCAGTGGGAAATCTTGTGCCCTGCGAGATGTGGCCGTCTTCTTGTTGGGACCAATTTCCTGTAAATATAGATTTTCTGACTTGCCTTTGATGACTTTTCAAGAGATCCACAGTTAATGCTACTGGCTGTTTTTGCGCCTGCACAAACATTTAAAAGGTCATGAATGTATTAATTAAAAATAGCATTTAAGGGGATTTTCCTTTGAGCCCAATAGCTTTTTTAAAGTTGTGTTGTCAAATGTTTCCCTAGTCTCAGTGATAAAGGTCACAACATGTCTCAGTATACATATGCTTTTCCACACCCAGGGAGAATGTATTCCCTTAAGTTGTCAAACAGTTTGAGTTTATTGTTGATTCCCTTTTTATATCTTTATGCATTGAAAAAAATTTGATGTTGCTAATTTCTGGATTTTTAAAATTTAATTCCAATGCAGTCGTGACGCCCTTTAATGTATTTTTTTAACTTTTTTTTTTTTTTAATGTTACCAGATCACAAGGGATAAACCATTGTCCAGTGGATCACACATACAAACACATAACATACCTTATGTACATGCTAGGCTTTGCACTTCTGTCACATTATGTAACTTGTTATTCACAGTAGGGAAATCTTCTGTTTCAGAAAACACATCCAGATACTGGACCTATGAAGGCTCTCTGACCACACCACCTTGTAATGAGAGTGTCACCTGGATTTTGTTGCAGAAGGAGATCTCCGTGTCAGCCGAGCAGGTTTGTGATATTATGATCAGTCTGACATAGTTGACAAGTATGATACTATAGCAAGTGTGGGGCATTGATGGATGTGACAAGTATGACACTATAGCAAGTGTGGGGCATTGATGGATGTGACAAGTATGATACTATAGCAAGTGTGGGGCATTGATGGATGTGACAAGTATGATACTATAGCAGATGTGGGGCATTGATGGATGTGACAAGTATGATACTATAGCAGGTGTGGGGCATTGATGGATGTGACAAGTATGATACTATAGCAAGTGTGGGGCATTGATGGATGTGACAAGTATGACACTATAGCAGGTGTGGGGCATTGATGGATGTGAAAAGTATGACACTATAGCAAATGTGGGGCATTGATGGATGTGACAAGTATGACACTATAGCAGGTGTGGGGCATTGATGGATGTGACAAGTATGATACTATAGCAAGTGTGGGGGATTGATGGATGTGACAAGTATGATACTATAGCAGGTGTGGGGCATTGATGGATGTGACAAGTATGACACTATAGCAGGTGTGGGGAATTGATGGATGTGACAAGTATGACACTATAGCAGGTGTGGGGCTTTGGTGGATGTGACAAGTATGACACTATAGCAGGTGTGGGGCATTGATGGATGTGACAAGTATGACACTATAGCAGGTGTGGGGCATTGATGGATGTGACAAGTATGACACTATAGCAGGTGTGGCGCATTGATGGATGTGACAAGTATGACACTATAGCAGGTGTGGGGCATTGATGGATGTGACAAGTATGACACTATAGCAGGTGTGGGGCATTGATGGATGTGACAAGTATGACACCATAGCAGGTGTGGGGCATTGATGAATGTGACAAGTAAGATACTATAGCAGGTGTGGGGGTTTGATCGATGTGACAAGTATGACACTATAGCAGGTGTGGGGCATTGATGGATGTGACAAGTATGACACTATAGCAGGTGTGGGGCATTGATGGATGTGACAAGTATGACACTATAGCAAATGTGGGGCTTTGATGGATGTGACAAGTATGACACTATAGCAGGTGTGGGGCATTGATGGATGTGACAAGTATGACACTATAGCAGGTGTGGGGCATTGATGGATGTGACAAGTATGACACTATAGCAGGTGTGGGGCATTGATGAGTGTGACAAGTATGACACTATAGCAGGTGTGGGGAATTGATGGATGTGACAAGTATGACACTATAGCAGGTGTGGGGCATTGATGGATGTGACAAGTATGACACTATAGCAGGTGTGGGGCTTTGATGGATGTGACAAGTATGACACTATAGCAGGTGTGGGGCATTGATGGATGTGACAAGTATGACACTATAGCAGGTGTGGGGCATTGATGGATGTGACAAGTATGACACTATAGCAAGTGTGGAGCAGTGATGGATGTGACAAGTATGACACTATAGCAGGTGTGGGGCATTGATGGATGTGACAAGTATGACACTATAGCAGGTGTGGGGCATTGATGGATGTGACAAGTATGACACTATAGCAGGTGTGGGGCTTTGGTGGATGTGACAAGTATGATATTATTGTGGGTGTAAGGCTAAGATAGATATGTCAAGTATGATACTGTAGCATGTGTGAGGTTATGATAGATGTAACAAGTATAATACTATAGTGAGTGTGGGGCTACGATAATGTTACAAGTATGACATTATAGCATGTCTGGGACTATGAAAGAAGTTACAATTATGGCACTATAGCAGGTGGGGTGATATGATAGATATAACAAGTGTGACACTATTGTTTGTGCGGGGTTAGGACAGGTGTTACAAGTATGAAACTGTAGCAGGTGTGAGGCTATGATAGATGTAACAAGTATGATAATATAGCGGTTGTGGAGTTAAGATATAAATGACAGACAATAGATGTAGCAAGTGTGGCTCTATATCACGTGGAGGCTATGTGACAAGTATGACTCAATAACAGATATGCCACTATATCAGGTTTACAGCTGTGACAGATGGGACAAGTATAACACTATGACAAATGTAAAAGAATGGAAAAAATTTGACACCATGAAATGCAACACTCTGAACAAATTAGAAATGGGACACTATAAACAAATGTGACATTATAAACAAATGTGACATTGTAACAAAAAATGACAAACATTGGAAATGGAAGTATGAAAAGATTTGAAACTATGCTGCCTTTGCAACCAGGACAAAATTTGAAATTATGACGGAATGTGAAACTATGGCAGAATATAAAACTATGATAGTGTGTGCAACTATGACAGAGTGAAAAATGTGATAAAATAATTACCTATATATAAAAAAAATGAAAATAAAATTTTGTGAATCTATGATGGATTTGCAGTGATGATAGATATGACACACTGTGATGAGTTGAAACTATGATGGAGCTGAAATCATGATACATGTTACACAGATTTCCCAGGGTATTCATTGCGTGCTTGACTGTTATATATTCTCAGTGGAAACTCCATATTTGATTCTGTCTGCAGATGCGTGCTCTGAGGAACCTGTGCTGTGATGACTGTGGGGCCACACCAATCCCTGATAACTACAGACCACCCTTGCCTCTGGGAGCCAGGGGGATCAAGTCTTCCTTCGTCTACTAACTACATCACTGAATGATGAGACTGTTGTTATGTTGTCAGATACTTCACCACCTAGTGACCCAAAAACATTTACAAGTTTGTTGGTCATAACAAGCCACCCCTCCCACCTTATTTATATGCTGTGGTATAGAATGTGTGAAAGGCTTACACTTCACATTCCATTGGCTATGTGAGTGTCTTTAACCTTTAGACCACAATAATATCTTTGAATGGCCAGCTTTCATAGGGCTAGTGTTTGTAGATATGTGTGGTCATTATGAACATTCATGTCCGGTTTGTGTACAAAATTCACACAAGTGATATCAGCAAACAGCATTTATCTGTGTCTAGTTTTGTCAGTAATAATAAACCTTGTGAATTAAGTCACTAGTTCACACAGCATGTGATCAAATAATGTGATATCATATATCCTGTGATCTAATGATAACACAGTGGCTTATAATATTCCCTGTAATCTGCTGATATCAGAATCATATATAATTTATCTTGTATTCTAATGATATAAGTAAAAGCTACACATGGTTAGTGGATTGGGCCATCAACTGATATGAGAATCTGATTCAGGCTAGTACCTCCACTTATGGAGACAGATATATAAAACATGATTTTAGTCTGCCTTGTGATCAGGTAAAACACAGTCAAGATGATGTTGAGTAATCTATTTTGGATGTGAAACTATGACAAAATGTGAAACTATAATGCATGTAAAACTATGCAGGTATGATGATATCTAATAATGCTTGCTATAGTGTCATATCTTGTGATCTAGTAATTTATATGTATAAATAAGCATATCATATAGCTAGCATTTTCTGTGAGTTTTTTATAAAAAAGGCTTGATATGGGTAATAGCTTCTATGATCTAGCACTAAGAAAATAAGACACAGTAAGTATACCTTGGAACTTAGCAATATAAAATCTAGATATAACAATATCCTTCTTGATATAAAAATTAGATATTACTTTATTATTCTGTTATCTAGTTCTATAAACACTAGACATATTTTGTATACCCTGCGATCTAGTGCTTTGAAAACCAGATTAGGTCAGTACACTCTGTGATATTATAAAATACAGCCATGATGTAGCTGAGTATATTCTATGAAACACATTAAATGGTTTCAACATTGTGTGACACTGACATGGTGATATGATATAAACACATGTACATCTTCATATATGAGTATATTTTGTAATCTATTAATATAAATACAAGACATAAACAGCAGATGCAGCCATCCATTTATTTGAAGATATGATATATCTAATAAATCTGGTAATCTGATGATAAAAACAATACATAAGAAAAGGTAAATATATCCTGTGTTCTAGTAATGTAACAAATGACTGAGGTTGTGTATCCAGCCTATTTATATACAGGTTTTACATATCTAATAAATCTTGTGGCTTGTGACATAAAAACTAGATGCAGTCAGCATACCTTGTGATTTAGTGATATTGTTGGCAAATATTTTAGTGTTCACAAACGACTGAGTTGCCAGATGATTCCTGATTTTGGTGGTTATCACAATTTTACAAGTACAATTATTCTTATAAAACTTATAAAGTACTTTAAATTACTGAAATGAACCAATTTTTAAATTCTCCTCTTTTGTTAATGTTGTGTCTTATATTTTGAAGTGAGAAATACTTAATAAATCTATTGAAATAAAAAGTTTATGTTTAAAAAAAAAAAATGTTATTTTGATACTTAGCCGCATAAAACAAAAATATATTGTTATGTTCATTACCATTCTATGGCAGTCTGAAAAATAGGTCATTTCTATAGATAATTTATATTCATTATTGAAATACTAGTGTATTACATTGTACTGTTTGGTTTGTATACATATTTATTTGTATTTGAGCAATTTTGTTGCTGTGAAGAAACAATGTTTGTGAAGTTTTAGTTTGTTTATTCCAAACTGTCTTTTACAATATTCCACTAGTAGCCAAAGATGTTTATGTGGATGATTTGTGGTATAATGTGTCTAAATATTTGTCAAGTCGCAAGATAGTGCTGCCAATGTGAAGAATATGCAGACATGAGACTACCATATGACATATATTTGCAAATGAAACATCATACTAGACTTCATAGCCAGAACTGAAAATATCACACAAAGTTATGTTACATTAATTTCAATAGACACACGAATATAAATGTACACATAGGTATAAACAAATCTTTGATTAAAAACTATAGAAAAACAACAATATTAATTTAATAAAAACTATAAAATAAACCAAGATATTTCAAAGTTTAATAAGTAAAATAAGTAAAGTAAAGGACATTTGACCATGCCTTAAGGCGTACTGGGCATATAGGGCTAGACCAATATTTTACAGACCAATCTGCAATGGGTGATGTGGTGAACATCGGACCACCTGCCTTGACTTCCCAGGATTCACCTAGTACCTACTTAATGTTGGGTGGACCTGGCAGCCAAGATGGTTTAATATAATATGTATGAACACAAATTCTATTTTATTCGGATTGATGCTGCTTAAAACGGATCATACGAACTTGAAGCAGTTTTTTTTTCCCTCTCATAGTTATCACTTTTAGTCTTAGCTCAAATTCAAACTGATTGTATTTTACTCTGGTTATCCCAGTTATAAAAAAAAAAAAAAAACTAAATGTGATGAAATCAAAATTGGAAAAACAATACATTTTATCAAGTCAACATAATTCGTAGAACCCAGGCAAAAGATAAAAAGTCTGCTTGGTATTCAAGTGATTAAAAATAATAAAAAGCTAAAAGACTTTAGAGAGCTAAGTAATTGAAAGTAATGAAAACTATTAACTCAAGACCCACCTACACTGAACTACAGGCTACTTCAAACCCTTTTGTGATGTCCAACATAAATAAGTTGTATGGCTGAACAGGGTTGTACCTGATGGATTTTCATCTTTGAGATGTTAATCTTACAGACTGCAAATACAAAGGTAAAAAAACATTTTCACTAAAACTGAGATATTTAACAAACAAAAGAGAGATTATAAAGAATGAACAAAATTCATAATGAAAAACATTGATAAAACAATATTTAAAGCTAACATTACATGGACTTTTTAACAATTAAGCAAAATGTTACCGAAATGACAATATTTTAAATACCTTTAGTTGTCTGATATATAATACTGTTATTACTGTTCAGCTGTTTGAAGTCTTATAAAACAATAAAACAGCTGTTACTGAAGATGAATTATACTTATAGCTGTCTGGAATAACTGAACACAGCTGCAGTTGTCTCTTGTCACTTTCCAGCTGCTAAGGTTTTTGACGTTCAGACACAACAAGAGGTGTCACAGGTAACCATGCCTAATCACAGGTATCACCCAAAAACAGTCACAGCTGTCACAGGGGATCAAACACAATCACAGGTATCACCCAAAAACACAGTCACAGGTGATCAAATACAATCACAGGTGACCAAACACAATCACAGATGTCACTGATGACCAAAAACAATCACATTTGTTACAAATAACCAAACATCAGAGGTGACCAAACACAGTAACAGGTGTCACTGATGAGCAAACACAATCACATGTGTGACAGGTGGCCAAATACAATCATGGGTGTCATACGTGACTACATCAATAACAGATATAAAATATTAGCAGACACAATCACTAGTGTCACTTGAGACCAAACTTAATCATAGGTGTCACTTGTGACCAAACACAATCACAGGTGTCACCGGTGACCACACAAATCACAGACATCAAAGATATCAAACACAATCACAGGTGCCACAGATAACTAAACCCAATCACAGGTGTCACTGGTGACCAAACACAATCACAGGTGACCAGACAGTCACAGGTGTCACAAATGATCAAACACATTTGTAGGAGTCAAAGGTGACCAAACACAAATGCAGGTGTCATAGGGGACTAAAACACAATTGCAGCTGTGACAGGTGACCAAACACAAATGCAGGTGTCTTAGGTGACCAAACACCATTGCAGTTGTAACAGGTGACCAAACACAAATGCAGGTGTTATAGGTGACCAAACACAACCACAGTTATCATTGGTTACCAATCACAGTCACAGTTATCAATGGAGACTAAGCACCACAAATGTCACAGATAACTAAATACAACCAGAAGTGTTACAGAAATACAACTTGCAACTGTTTTTGGTTACCAAAACGTCACAACTACCCTGATGTTAAAAAAAAAAACATAGCTGTCTGTGCCATCAAACCTATTCACAACTGTCTATAACTACAGAAAACAACCACATTTATATGTGACTTTTAAAAATAACCACAACTGTCTATAAGTACAGAAAACAACCACATTTATATGTGAATTTTAAACATAACCACAACTGTATACAACTAGAGAAAACAACCACATTTATATGTGACTTTTAAACATAACCACAACTGTCTTTAACTACAGAAAACAACCACATTTATATGTGACTTTTAAACATTACTACACTGTCTATAACTACAGAAAACAACCACATTCATATGTGACTTTTAAACATAACCACAACTGTCTGTAACTACAGAAAACAACCACATTTATATGTGACTTTTAAAAATAACCATAGCTGTCTGTAATATCAAAGGCAATTATGATAGTCTTCATGTTTAAACTCAAACTTAGTTGTCTCTGATATCGAATCATAACTACAGCTGTCTGATATCCATATACTACTATCAGTGTTTATGTTATCAAAACACAGCTGTTTTGTATACAAAACACAACTGCAGCTGTCTCTGATTTAAAAAAAAAAAATTATCAGCTGTTTCTAATAAAGAAATTCTCACAGGTGTACCTAATATTCAGACATATTTACAACTGTTTTTGATTCATGAGCACAACCACAAATTACAACCATTCCTAATGTTTAAACAGAATGTCTGCTGCTTTTGGTATTCAAACCAAACTGTTTTCAATTTCAAAACTGACTTAAGTCTGTTTAAAATGAGTGGTGTCCAACCGCGTCCCTTAATACAACAGTTGTAAAACGGGGTAGTGCAAGAAAGAATACTTTTCGGCAATGTTAGTAATATTTCTAAAAGCAATTTTGGCTAAAACAATTGTTTGTTTATTAACGCATCCAGAAATATCTTTTGACTCAAGCAGTGGATTAATTATGAACAACACCTATTGGCTAGAAAACTGGTTTGACTACGAACAATGCCTTTTTCCTAGATAGTATTATTTTCTTTATGATTAAAAATAAAAGACCCATTGTGATGTGCTTAACATTCATTCTTAATTTTCATAGAAAACACTTACACATGCCGTGATTGTAACTGACTCACAGATCATGTTGAGAAAATTGAAAACAGGCATGCTTCATGCAGAGTGGCAAGCATCGCTTCAGAGGTCCTGGGTAGTTAGCGTCAATTGGATATTTTCTCTAGGTTTTGCCGGTGTGTTGGGAAATGAGCAGGCAGATAGACTGGCTGGCTCTGCACCACTTGGTGGTGAACTGATGTATGACAAGTTAGATATTGTGAGGGCCCTTTGGGAGCAAGTGAACAGCACGGAGGTGCAGATGTATAATTCTAAGGAGAATAGCACTGCGAGGAGTTACCAGGGGATCTGGCAGACGCTCAACACTCAGGGGAAGAATGAGACAGATATACAATCAGACGGTGACTGATGCCATCAGAACTGGAACTCTTCACTTGCTGCTGATGGGGACTGAGCCCTTATAGAAGTGTCCAGAGTGCTGCAATGTCAATTTAAAATGTGACATTCAGAAAACAGTTAATAAATTGGAAATATTGTGAAATTACCTGTGTATAACTATGTAATGTTCATATGCAGAAGGCAATAAACAAAATGGTTGCATTCATTGTGAATGACACCATGTGACCAGTTTAAACCTAGCCTAGGAGATGGCACTTTTCTGGGAAGGAAATGTTGGAAATCATTTGAAATAGCTAACAAAAAACTGCAACATTAAAGCCTTTATTGAGACAAAAATTACAACAAGTGAAGTCAGTTTATTTATTGATTTTGATAATTATAACAGAGATTTATATGTCTGTCATTTCTTTATGCCTTACAGATGACTTGATGATTATTGTATCCTGTGTACAGAACTTGGTTTACATAATTTGTTTTTTAAATAGAATTATCTGCATTATTTACATTTTTTTTTTAAATGTTGTGTTGCATGTTTCATTTATTTCATGCTATATAGTTATTTGTTAGTCCATATTTCCAACTGTTTTATAGCCTTATACAACATGTAAGCATTTATTGATTGAACTGAAATGGAACTTTAAATATAAATGTTTGTGATGTTGTTAGAAACATAAGTGTCTGCGTGTGTTACATTATTTTGAACTTTTTATTGGATGTTTGTTGTTAAATAATCAAAAGAATTATGGCTTTTTAAAGTGTGTAATCAAAATTAATTTTGCAGAAATAGTACAGTTTGTTTCCCAGACTGTTCATTTGTATGCAACTGAGTCTAGTTTAATAATAACATGTGTTTGGTGGGGTGTGATTTAATTACATGAGTAGAATGTGATATAATTTGTTTAAAGTATTATTATTTATAAAGAAAGCAAGGGTTTTGAAAAATCTTAACACCTTCTGTCCCAGACTGCTGTTATTTTAACTCTTCCTTTTCTAAACAGTTGTTACTATGAAATAACAAATAACAGGGCTAGATATATATTTTATTTACAATCAAATAGGGGGATTTAAAAAAAATAAAAAATATAAATAACTGAGTGGATTAATGTAAACGCTTGAAATTATCATCTTCTGTAATTGCCTATAATGTTGGTAAGTTGTGGTTTACAGCTTGGATGTGATATTCTCACTTTTTGGCTCAAGATATACTATTTCAGCCAACTACTAATTTGTCATTTTTTACAACATGCTTGTTAGAGATCGGTGGGTCTACCCTGCCCCCTTTTTCTTCTACCAATGGAGCCTAGAACCCCCAAAGGGAGCAACTTGAGATAAGAGACTCAGAAAAGTAGATCCTATCACTGGAGTCACCAGTGGAGGTTGTATACATTGTTTGGTAGTGAATTAGTACAACAGGAAGTTCGTTAACATTTACCAAATCATTAAATATGTCTGATGTTTTTTTAATATCACATAATAATATGAATACGTAGTTGAAAGGAAACTAGATTATTGCTGCAGAGATCTGATGTGTAATATACATATCTATCTAAACATCACAGACAGATACACACCCTAGGTGTGTGTTCATACATACCTCATGTAAAATTTGTTTGTCAAACATCCAGCCTGTCTCTTGAAGGTGCACTTTAATTTTTTTTAAAGCTGTTCATTTTGTTTTGTTTGTTTCTTTTTAAATAACTACTCTATAATACATGGATTCTTCTGTATGTAACAGGAAAGACACAGAAGTTAAAACCTCAGCTGCATCAAGATGCTGGCATAAAAATATGTAAAAGCGTAAAATGATAAATAAAAACAAAGCAGTGAATTCTTATAGTAACAATTATTAGATGAAAAGATGGCGATATACTGGGCACATCCTTAGGGCAAATTTACAGAGAATCACCAACTGCTCTAAATCATTAACAAATGTATTTAGGAAAAGAGAAAATCTTCGAGAAACCCCATTTCAGTATTAATGAGGCAGCCCAAATGTGCTTGACTGGACTTAGGATTTATGATGTAAATCTGGCACAACAGAATGATGCAATCTGGCAATGCAGACAAAGATAAGACAAATTGGGTATGTAAAGAGAAATTCTTTGAAAATGAAAATGTTAATAGAAAGAAACTGGGCAGTGAACAAAAATGTTTGATTTTACAAAAGTGACTTAGTCAGTCATGCTTAAGTAATTACTGGCACAATACAAATGATAGGCTGTGGTTTTGCTAGCAAATTATTTATATTTTCTAATCTTGATAATGTAATAAGTTATATGCATTGATATCTCACCTCTGATATGTAGTCATTTAAAATAAGAAACATACTTTCGGTTTAGCTCACTTGAGTCTTGTCCTTGAATGATGCAAATACTGTTGTCGTTTCTTCAATCTGTCTTGTCCTTGAATGATGCAAATACTGTTGTCATTTCTTGAATCTGTCTTGTCCTTAAATGATGCAAATACTGTTGTCATTTCTTTAATCTTTCTTGTCCTTGAATGATGCAAATACTGTTGTCATTTCTTGAATCTGTCTTGTCCTTGAATGATACAAATACTGTTGTCATTTCTTGAATCTTTCTTGTCCTTGAATGATACAAATACTGTAGCCATCTCTTGAATCTGTCTTGTCCTTGAATGATACAAATAATGTTGTCATTTCTTGAATCTGTCTTGTCCTTGAATGATACAAATACTGTTGTCATTTCTTGAATCTTTCTTGTCCTTGAATGATACAAATACTGTAGTCATCTCTTGAATCTGTCTTGTCCTTGAATGATACAAATAATGTTGTCATTTCTTGAATCTGTCTTGTCCTTGAATGATGCAAATACTGTTGTCATTTCTTGAATCTGTATGGTCCTTGAATGATACAAATACTGTTGTCATTTCTTGAATCTGTATGGTCCTTGAATGATGCAAATACTGTTGTCATCTCTTGAATCTGTATTGTCCTTGAATGATGCAAATACTGTTGTCATTTCTTGAATCTTTCTTGTCCTTGAATGATACAAATACTGTAGTCATCTCTTGAAACTGTCTTGTCCTTGAATGATGCAAATACTGTAGGCATTTCTTGAATCTGTCTTGTCCTTGAATGATGCAAATACTGTTGTCATTTCTTGAATCTGTCTTGTCCTTGAATGATGCAAATACTGTTGTCATTTCTTGAATCTGTCTTGTCCTTGAATGATACAAATACTGTTGTCATTTCTTGAATCTGTCTTGTCCTTGAATGATGCAAATACTGTTGTCATCTCTTGAATCTGTCTTGTCCTTGAATGATGCAAATACTGTTATCATCTCTTGAATCTGTCTTGTCCTTGAATGATGCAAATACTGTAGTCATCTCTTGAATCTGTATTTTCCTTGAATGATGCAAATACTGTAGTCATTTCTTGAATCTGTCTTGTCCTTGAATGATACAAATACTGTTGTCATCTCTTGAATCTGTATTGTCCTTGAATGATGCAAATACTGTTGTCATTTCTTGAATCTTTCTTGTCCTTGAATGATACAAATACTGTAGTCATCTCTTGAATCTGTATTGTCCTTGAATGATACAAATACTGTTGTCATTTCTTGAATCTGTCTTGTCCTTGAATGATACAAATACTGTTGTCATCTCTTGAATCTGTATTGTCCTTGAATGATGCAAATACTGTTGTCATTTCTTGAATCTTTCTTGTCCTTGAATGATACAAATACTGTAATCATCTCTTCAATCTGTATTGTCCTTGAATGATACAAATACTGTTGTCATTTCTTGAATCTTTCTTGTCCTTGAATGATACAAATACTGTAGTCATTTCTTGAAGCTGTCTTGTCCTTGAATGATGCAAATACTGTTGTCATTTCTTGAATCTTTCTTGTCCTTGAATGATGCAAATACTGTTGTCATTTCTTGAATCTGTCTTGTCCTTGAATGATGTAAATACTGTTATCATTTCTTGAATCTGTCTTGTCCTTGAATGATGCAAATACTGTAGTCATTTCTTGAATCTTTCTTGTCCTTGAATGATGTAAATACTGTAGTCATTTCTTAAATCTTTCTTGTCCTTGAATGATGCAAATACTGTAGTCATTTCTTGAATCTTTCTTGTCCTTGAATGATGCAAATACTGTAGTCATTTCTTGAATCTTTCTTGTCCTTGAATGATGCAAATACTGTAGTCATTTCTTGAATCTTTCTTGTCCTTGAATGATGCAAATACTGTAGTCATTTTTTGAATCTTTCTTGTCCTTGAATGATGCAAATACTGTAGTCATTTTTTGAATCTTTCTTGTCCTTGAATGATGCAAATACTGTTGTCATTTCTTGAATCTTTCTTGTTCTTGAATGATGCAAATACTGTTATAATTTCTTGAATCTTTCTTGTTCTTGAATGATGCAAATACTGTTATCATTTCTTGAATCTGTCTTGTCCTTGAATGATGCAAATACTGTAGTCATTTCTTGAATCTTTCTTGTCCTTGAATGATGCAAATACTTTTATCATTTCTTGAATCTTTCTTGTTCTTGAATGATGCAAATACTGTAGTCATTTCTTGAATCTGTATGGTCCTTGAATGATGCAAATACTGTTATCATTTCTTGAATCTTTCTTGTTCTTGAATGATACAAATACTGTAGTCATTTCTTGAATCTGTATGGTCCTTGAATGATGCAAATACTGTTATCATTTCTTGAATCTTTCTTGTTCTTGAATGATGCAAATACTGTTGTCATTTCTTGAATCTGTCTTGTCCTTGAATGATGCAAATACTGTTGTCATTTCTTGAATCTTTCTTGTTCTTGAATGATGCAAATACTGTTGTCATTTCTTGAATCTTTCTTGTCCTTGAATGATGCAAATACTGTAGTCATTTCTTGAATCTTTCTTGTCCTTGAATGATGCAAATACTGTAGTCATTTCTTGAATCTTTCTTGTCCTTGAATGATGCAAATACTGTAGTCATTTTTTGAATCTTTCTTGTCCTTGAATGATGCAAATACTGTAGTCATTTCTTGAATCTTTCTTGTCCTTGAATGATGCAAATACTGTTGTCATTTCTTTAATCTTTCTTGTTCTTGAATGATGCAAATACTGTTATAATTTCTTGAATCTTTCTTGTTCTTTAATGATGCAAATACTGTTATCATTTCTTGAATCTGTCTTGTCCTTGAATGATGCAAATACTGTAGTCATTTCTTGAATCTTTCTTGTCCTTGAATGATGCAAATACTGTTATCATTTCTTGAATCTTTCTTGTTCTTGAATGATGCAAATACTGTAGTCATTTCTTGAATCTGTATGGTCCTTGAATGATGCAAATACTGTTATCATTTCTTGAATCTTTCTTGTTCTTGAATGATACAAATACTGTAGTCATTTCTTGAATCTGTATGGTCCTTGAATGATGCAAATACTGTTATCATTTCTTGAATCTTTCTTGTTCTTGAATGATGCAAATACTGTTGTCATTTCTTGAATCTGTCTTGTCCTTGAATGATGCAAATACTGTTGTCATTTCTTGAATCTTTCTTGTTCTTGAATGATGCAAATACTGTTGTCATTTCTTGAATCTGTCTTGTCCTTGAATGATGCAAATACTGTAGTCATCTCTTGAATCTTTCTTGTCCTTGAATGATGCAAATACTGTAGTCATCTCTTGAATCTTTATTGTCCTTGAATGATGCAAATAATGTTGTCATTTCTTGAATCTGTCTTGTCCTTGAATGATGCAAATACTGTAGTCATTTCTTCAATCTGTCTCTTCCTTGAATGATGCAAATACTGTTGTCATTTCTTGAATCTGTCTTGTCCTTGAATGATGCAAATACTGTTGTCATTTCTTGAAAAGTAAAATAGATTTTTTTAAATGTATATATCTATTAGTGTGGATTACATTGTTTTGTTTGAATGATTATTTGTTGATTCTGATGATCACTGATATTGTTAAACTTTGTTACTTGATGCAAATAATCAGTTGGTGATAAAATGTAGGGCTGTGATATGTGTTGTGTAGACAAATGATACAATCTTACATATCTTCATTTTGTCATCAGTAGTAACATATTTACACTGGATAGTCCAGGCTTGTGTTTCTTATTTAGTCATCATGATGTGTTTAACATTTTCCAAAATAAACAAGAGATTTTCTGGATGCCTTGATGACTGCATGAACTGTATTTTTTCTGTCTCCATTTGTCTGCTAATAAGCTTTTCTTGCTGGCTAGTGTAATGAACACAGTATGCATACTGTGACGTGCGTACACCCATTGTGAGGAGCGTAAACTTCAGCTACAGTGTGACGTGCTGTAAAGGCTGCGTGGTGATGTGCCGCATACCAAAGTGACTAGGGGCGTCACAATGTAACAAATGGCTTCAACACTTAACATGCCACTGGCCAAGAGTAACACAACATGATGAATGCTGAAGCTTCCAAACGTAGCGGAACAAGAACTCTCTTTAAAAGTTCCATTTGTTTATTGACAAATGGCAATGATCAACACAAGGATAAATATGCAATTATAATCCAGACTCATTCAAACACATCAACAAAAGCCCGCTCGTACATCCTTGGACTGATATGTCCTCACGATAGGTCGCAGTCCGACCTTGAGATCCAGACAGTAATCTTTGTCTTCGGTTCCACAGTCTGAATTAAGTAATGAAAGTATACCGGCTTACTGCCGAACTGTGACAATATACCAGCTTTCTGCTGAGGTCTACAGTGGAGTCCCGGGGTAAAACGTTCTCAAGGATCCAACTGTATACAACGTCTGCTTCCGTGGCATCCCGGGGTAAAGCGTCCTCAAGGATCCACACGTCCGTCTCCTTCGGACTGTAAACATCAACTGCTTCTCTTACCATGGCATCCCAGGGTAAAGAATCCTCAAGGATCCAACTTGTTTATCATTCCTTCCGTGCATCCCGGGGTAAAGCATCCTCAAGGATCCACACCAAGGCCGGACGAGACGTCCACCTTTGTCAAACTTCGACTTTCATCAACTAGAATACCATCCCTTCACAACCTGACGTATTGTTTTGACGTCTTATTTGGTCAGTCAGTACTGGTGAGTTCTAATGCACATCCGCACGCGACACATACCCACAATGGACTGACTATTGGTTAATTTGTGTGTGCCCTAGCAAATTTGTGTAGTACAGTTCCCGAAGAGGGAGCGTTGAGTTATGAGTTAAAATTGTGACTAGTTATGTGCGCAATGTTGGTTCAATTAAAGGAGACAGACCCAAATACTGTGCCGATCGGCGACGAAGTCGTCTACCGGCGAGCCAAAGGGCGACCCCGTCGCTGATGACAGACATGCAGTCAAATGCTACTCGTGTCATCGGAATTGTATATATGTGCTTGCTGCTAAAGATAAGAACGGAGCGCTAATATGAATGACTAGAGTGTTGTTATGTCGGTTCTTCAATCATTTAAACTTAACTATCGTCAGTCATCATCCGATTTAGGATTCCTGTTGACCTAAACAATCAGTGAAAATATGTGTTGTCCATCAAGATGATGATGACACTCTTTTCATCAAGTCATGAGTACGAAGATGACTGATGAGACCGAAAAGTTCTTGGACAGTGAGGACAGGGAATAAGCGTTGTGCCAGTAAGGGGATCTCCTTTCAGTCGCCTTTGTGTCCATCCTTTCCTTAATAAGCCTTGCTGTTCCGTTTGCTTCACATGTAGCCGCGCCCTTGTGTAGTGCTGCACGCCATGCATTTCGGTCTTGAGAGGCAGCCTCCCAATTTGTGTCATTCATCCCAAATTCCTTGAGTGAAGACTTCTGAGTGTCCTTAAAGAGTTTGTTTTGCCCGCCTTGAGAACGTTTCCCATTTTGCAGCTCACCATAGAAATGTTTTTTTTTTTGGGGGGGGGGGGGGGGGGGGGGGGGGGGGCATGTGATCTGGCATGCGTACCACATGACCAGCCCAACGAATTTGGTACTGCATCAGTAGAGTGTGGATGCTGGGCATGGCTGCTTTCTCAAGGACTACGGTATCAGGTACTTTGTCTTTCCATCTGATATGCATTAGTTGTCTAAGGCAGACTGTGTGAAAGTAGTAACTTTCTAGCCTGGCGCTGGTATACAGTCCATGTTTCGCACGCGTACAGCAGTGTAGTTAATACAACTGCTCTGTATGCTTTAAGCTTTGTCAGCAGGGTTATGCCACTTCTGTTCCTAACATTTTTGTACAATCTGCCAAAGGCAACACTAGCCCTAGAGATCCTTGCATTTTCTTTGTCATCAATTATGGCACTCTGTGAAAGGGTGCTGCCTAGATAAGTAAATTTACTGACAACGTTTAATCTGTGACCATTCACTGTGATATTGGGCTCGATGTATCTTTGCCATAGGGCTGGCTGGTGCATGGCTACAGTTTTATCTTTGTTGATGGTGGGCCCAAGGTTTGTACAGGCATCACTGATTTTGTCGATGTTGTGCTGCATATCCGCTTCTGTGTTGGCATAAAGGGCACAATCGTCGGTAAACAGGAGTTTCCTGATTGTGTCTGATTTAGTTTTTCTTTTTGCTTTCAGCCTCCTGAGGTTGAACAGCTTTCCACCCATGCGGTAATTTATGTTGATTCCAGTGTGATGATGAAGATGAAAGAGTGACTTCTGCGGTGACTTGGATTAAAGTGAGAAAGAGTTGCGCATTGTCGTCGGCCTCACTGCCTCGCCTAAGTCAAATATGAGTCCACTGGCAAGACAGAGTCAGGACTACTGGAGATATGTCTAGGCGCAGTGGTTGACCAGGACGTTCTACATGCATCGCCATGCTCTATGCACTCCACAGCGCTTTGCTAGTGTCGCCATCTTGCCCGTTGATACAAATATGGTTTCCCCCGCGCATTCTGCCGACAGTAGTCTTTGCATGCTTGGATAGGCAGATCCTAACTCACCGATGGAAAGGAAGTGAAAATATACTCTCCCTAGCAAAGTAGTGCTCCGGGCCCTGTTTTCAAAACAAATGACCGCAGTTCGTCAAGCCATGAGTAGAGGGTGGGGGGAGGGAGGGGGATGGCAGAGATATAGTGTTAAGTTGATCTGTGCCTAGATGAGGCACCAACTGTAAAGAGATCTTGGAACTGCCTAATGCGCCAGTCAATTTAGACGGCTGTGTTTTTGTTTCCAGCAAATATTATTTTACCATTACCTTCAATTTTAAATAAATTTTAATGTCATCTGACATGTTCGTAACTTCACCGCGATTCACTTTATCAAATGCATGGGTGCAGATTATAAAGTAATGATTTCCCATGTCCTTATATTCTAGTTATGAATGAATGAATGAATTTCTACCCCACTAGGACATCACACAAGCGATAAACACCCGATGACACAAAGTACCACCATGTGGGTGAGGATCACCGTGGAGAGGTCCCAGAAACCGTGTTCAGACAATTGGCCATTTATATGACCTGCCTATATTGCGGCCCCTGGCAATAGCCAGAGTGGGGCTTCAAATAACAAAAAATTACGTCCTGAAAAGGACGTAAGTATATATAGATTCTAGTTATTTCCCTTGAATATTTTTTTGTAAGTTTAGTTCAAATGTACTGCGGAAGATTCAAAATGAACAAATGCGTCATGAGTGGATATCAACTATAAGTCCGCAACAGTACAGAGACTCACAGGGATATACTCTCAGGATATGCAGGAATGCAAGGAAATATAATAACCGATTTAGGATTCCTGTTGACCTGAACAATCAGTGAAAATAAACTCTCCCTAGCAAAGTAGTGCACCGGGCACTGTTTTCAAAACTACGGACCGTAATTCGTCGAGCTATGAGGGGGGGGGGGGGGGGGGGGGGGGTGACATATCGCTCCTGTCGCGTGCCTGATTTAAGGATTTCTCCTTAAGAACCAACAGAACTCTGAAATAATTATGTTGAGTCGTTGGCTCGTATTGGGCTAAGGGAAGCCCCGTGGCCAATATACGCTCAACTAATTTCAGGAGTAGGGCAACTCAAGTTTTGGCACTACAAAATATATAATATTCCTAGGCATATTTGGCTGGACACCCCCACTACTATAAAAAGGAAGCCCCCAGGTTATGATAGTATACTATCATAGTAATGTTAACACAGATAACACTTATTACTCACACAAACATCAAAGCTAGACAGTTAGAATAGTAAAATAGGGACACCTAAGTCAGCCCTAAAAATGTATGCATGTAATCAGTACAATATGTACGTATAATAATGAATCGATAAACAAGAGTTCAGTGACTGGAGCTCAGGAAACAATGACACAACCCAGATATTGAAGCAGCCAGATTTAGCCTTGAGGAGTACATGAGTTCATCATCGGACTTATAGGGTGCTGTGGGAGAAGAGCATGTAATGTGAATAAAAGATCACTTAGCCCAGTTCGTAGGTCAATGCTCCCCTCAGTATATGGTGATTCGACTGTAGTTGATTCAATCAGTAGTTGGGCCTCGACTTGATCTGGTACAAGCTGACTGACACAAACGAGGACACAAGGACTGCATAGGATCCCACCAAAGCTCTTGGAGACTGTAATGCCCGCTGCCGGTCTCACAGGTAATGACACAATAAATGCATAAGAGCGCAACAAAGCTCTTGAAGACTGGTTCTCTGGATTGATGACATAGGTGTCTGCAATTTTCCACTGGTCATGGAACTCACAAACAAGCTCTTGCCATGTTAAGGTAGTGGCACAGTATATAGGACTTTTGGATACGCTTGGTGCACAGAATGGTATGGGTTGGTGGTTGTTGGCTGGACTGTGATTCGTCTGTCTGATCTCTAAGGAGGTATCATCCTGTCAGGAAAGAACTCAGAATTAGTAATCAGCCTTATTCACACACCAGCTCATCCCACCTCTGCCACCTTTCTTCATTCCCCAGAGTGTAACTCTCAAGAACAGAAGACAATGTCTCCTTTCATTTATCTGTCTGTAAAATAGTGCAACAGATAGAAAACAAGGTATATAGTGGAGATAGATAGACACTACCACACATAGATTATCCTCTCTCCACCCTCATCTCTGCACTCGCAGACATACAATGTTTACAGTTGGTACCTATATATATTTCGTCCCACAGGCCGTTCACTACACACCCACTGAATCTGTGTCAAACACACTATTGACTCAGAGCGCCTAGCCCTGACGGCCGGTTAAAGATGACCTAGATTCCCTATTGCTGTTATGCGGCACAAAACTTCGTTTGACTTGTCAGAGAATAAAAACCTTTAATGTTTAATACCTTTACAAATGGTGTGGGTTATGTAGAGCACCAACTAATTAGTCTGTACAGGGAAAGGTCTAATGTTTGGAGCCTGATCTCTGGACATCAAGAACGGTCGAACTCTGTGCGATCACACAGCTGACTCTGCCCTCTCTGCAGCAGTGGCCAACTTTAAAAAGACATCAATTATAGTACTCGTAAACTATAATCAACTTACCCAAGCTTAGGAATTCTTCCAAGCTAGAACTGGAACTTTGAATGCGCCAATTTCTACATAGACTGTATACACGTCTTGGCACTTTGGGATCTGGCTAAAGAATGTTTTTTCCAAATCAAACTTAGCGTCTCTAGGAAAGAAGTCCCCTGTATTCCTGCCCAAGGAGTAAACCGGTTAACAGGAATTTCTAAATAAATTACCAGAAATCGTCAACCTACAGTTGCAAGTTTGAAAATGAAGATTTATCAAAGCAACTAGAGGGTCTAGAAATAAATATATTACCAGATAAAGGTATATATCAATATAAGGGACTATATACCCTTCCGGACGGGTTTAAGTTTGAAATGTGACTGAACGCGAGGGAAGTCAAAGTCACGACTCGTCCATTGTGTACGGTTGGCTGCTCACCTCACGACGGAAGGGGGGGGGGAGATAAAGTGTTAAGTTGATCTGTGCCTAGATGAGGCACCAACTGTGAAGAGATCTTGGCAACTGCCCAATGTGCCGGTGAATTTAGACGGCTGTGTTTTTGTTTCCAGTAAATATTGTTTTACCATTACCTTCAATTTTAAATCATTTTTAATGTCATCTGACATGTTCGTAACTTCACCGCGATTCACTTTATCAAATGCATGGGTGCAGATTATAAAGTAAATGTAATTATAAAAGGTTACTGTGCGCTAGGAAAAGCGGTAGTTGCAAGCAATGGGGTAGTAAGGTCAGGTGGTTCCTGGTGCATACAATTTTCAGTCGCCCTTTCCCTGTAAATATATATGCCTTGTAGAACAAGCTTTTGTCGGGTTCAACATGTCGACCCAGGAGTAATGTTACATGAACTTTAGATGATAGGACGGGCCCATGATTCTCCGTAGATCATTATCAGCCATGTATCGTACAGTTCCTCCCTGCCATCTATATGAGTCCAAGCTTTTCGACAAATGTGCAGAACTTTTCACCATTGCAGGTGCTGTTATGGATGATCTTTGAGTGAACTGTGTCTTGGTTGTTCATCGCCGCAATTAGTGTCATCATGCGGCCTCTCACTGTGAGCAGGATAATGTTTGATCATGTCCCTCTCCTTGAGCGATTCTGTGTCCATCGTAAATGAATATTGAATTCACACTCATAAATGAAGATGCACTTGACTTGTGGGGCATGTGCTGAGAAGTCAAAAGCATTTGTTTTTGTTTTTGGGTGTGTGTGGAATATCCAGAAACCATGAGTCCTTAACCCTTTGGCTAGGTACTATGGCTATCGCAACCCTTTGGCCTTGATTCCATGATAAATACCGTAAATGTGGGAGAAATTAGACTTTTCTGCTACCCCCGGACGTGAACCTGGACCAGAAGGAGTTAAGATCGTCGTACTGCTGTTGACACGATCAAGTTCGCGATGGCACTTCTTTGGTTGATCTTTTTAAGGCCACTGAAAAATTGCAAATACGGCCAAGTTAGTCCTGTTCTCCTTCATCCGCTGTTGAGTCTGCTCCAAAAAATCATCTGGATGTCGTTGAACTATGTCTTCAATGTGCTGCAAGATATTGGGTGTCAGCTTCTCTTTGTTGTTTCCACAGCAGTTTCACTGGAAAATAGCACCTCCTCTTTTGTATGATGTTTCTTGCTGTACTGTCGTTGATACCAGCAACTTGAGCTGCCTCGAGGGTAGTTTTTCTATCGACTAACACAAACTTAATAAGAACCTTGTTATTAGCTAAGGAAGTTTCCTTACACCATCGTTGCCCCAGAGTCGCGTCGTTGTGAGGTTCGTTGCTCATTTTTTGTTGCTTTGCGGAGTTTACAGGACTGTACAATAAACGGATAAAAGCACAATCCTCTCTCTGTCTCTCTCTCTCTCTCTCTCTCTCTCTCTCTCTCTCTCTGTGTGTGTGTGTGTGTCTCTTTTACTCTCTCTCTCTCTCTCTCTCTCTCTCTCTGTGTGTGTGTGTCTCTTTTACTCTCTCTCTCTCTCTCTCTCTCTCTCTCTCTCTCTCTCTCTCTCGTTCGCCCCATAAACATATATATATATCACAAAAGAACATCCCAGAAGGAATAACATAATGTATGTTCCAGAACGCATTGAAAGTTCCAGCATATCCTCGATTGGAGACACTAAAAGAAGTTTTTTTTTTTTTTTTAATTTAGTCCAGGTTAGTTTAAAAAAAAAAACAAATGTCCCGTTCGATTTGAAAGATGCCCTGGGTGGTTTAAAAGTCGTCCAGTTTGATTTGATTATCTTTTGGGTGATCTTAAGCTTTTTGAGGCCAAGTCGTCCCGTTTGCCTTCATCTACTGCTCTGAATGCATCAAAGTATTCAATCAAAGCACAGTTTGAACATTTATAGGGCTGAATTTCGAGCATTTGCATCATACTAAGGAAATCTGTCACCGGGTCCTGGGAAGTGGGAGACCAAGAGATAACATTCTAGTCAGTTTGGCGTCATGGCACAGACAAACATTTGTACCAGACATGACTGACAGCACAACATCTGTACTAGACATGACTGACAGTGCAACATCTCTACCAGACATGACTGACAGTACAACATCTGTACCAGACATGACTGACAGTACAACATCTGTACCAGACATGACTGACAGCACAACATCTGTACTGGACATGACTGACAGCACAACATCTGTACTGGACATGACTGACAGCACAACATCTGTACCAGACATGACTGACAGTACAACATCTGTACTAGACATGACTGACAGTGCAACATCTCTACCAGACATGACTGACAGTACAACATCTGTACCAGACATGACTGACAGCACAACATCTGTACTGGACATGACTGACAGTACAACATCTGTACCAGACATGACTGACAGTACAACATCTGTACCAGACATGACTGACAGCACAACATCTGTACTGGACATGACTGACAGCACAACATCTGTACTGGACATGACTGACAGCACAACATCTGTACTGGACATGACTGACAGCACAACATCTGTACCAGACATGACTGACAGTACAACATCTGTACCAGACATGACTGACAGCACAACATCTGTACTGGACATGACTGACAGTACAACATCTGTACCAGACATGACTGACAGCACAACATCTGTACCAGACATGACTGACAGCACAACATCTGTACTAGACATGACTGACAGTACAACATCTCTACCAGACATGACTGACAGTACAACATCTCTACCAGACATGACTGGCAGTACAATATCTCTATAAGACATGACTGACAGTACAACATCTCTACCAGACATGACTGACAGTACAACATCTCTACCAGACATGACTGGCAGTACAATATCTCTATAAGACATGACTGAAAGTACAACATCTGTATTAGACATGACTGATAGTACATGAGACAGAAGGCTGTGGGCAGGCATCAATAACAGCACCAGTTGAGACCAGTTGGGGAGTTAGGTGCAGTCAGAAATTGAGAGAAGAAGAAGAAGAAGAGATTTAAGTAAGAATATGAAGGATTTTTCTTTCCATGACTGAGGTATGAAGGATTAACATTTTTTGAGTTAGAATCAAACAGGAACAGATCGTGAAAGAATAGAATCACAGTTTAGTTAGCAGAACAACAAGTCAAAACCCAGAGAAATCTTTAAACCCAAGAACAAGTTATAAATAGGCATTCGTTATCTTTTCACAATACTTATGTAACCTGTAGTCCAGTCGAGTAAAGATTTATCTGATTCAGGATGTCGGTGGTGACCAAGAGAACATCAAGATAGTTGACCTTGCAATGATCTTGAGACACACTGATAGTGTCTGGAGACTGAACAACAGGAGGTAATCAGTAACAATTGATTCATCATGCCTCTACTTGTGATCGCTTGCGTGGTTGTTCTTCTAAACACCTAGGTCCCAGTGTAGTTGTAATGCCCATTATGCCCATAGGGTATGTCAAAATTAGAGGTGCAATGGATGATAGATGAAAATGCCGTGCTAGTTGTGTACACCTATGGTCCTGTTTTTTGACCAGAAAGATTTTAGCCAGAGTGAAAGGAAAGATCATCGCAGGAAAAACATTTTGTTCTCCACCTCCCCCTTATACTTTTGCACGGAGGTGGAGGAAATCACTGCAGCCCTGAAGTGGATAGTTGAAAACTGACTTACTAAAAGACTTATCTGTGTCCGATTTTGAGTCGGTACTGGGGAGGGTTCAAAAGGCACAAATGTGTCATAAGTGGATACCAAGCATCGAAACGTCAACATTACAGGGGCTTACGTGTGTATACTGTCCGGGAAAGGCAAGAGTGCCAGGGAATGAAAGAGTGGATTTGTATCTGTGTGTGTGGGGGTGGAAGGGGGGGGGGGGTTATAAAAAAGTAGCTACAGAAACACTCGTACTAGACAAAGGATACCGTCTTAAGACCATTTCTGAACAAATGCTGACTGGAGACACGAGCTTGTATGAAATAACATGTGTTACAACGTGTCAACGTGAAATATGGAGTGGATCCGGCAAGGCAGAACGTATGTCAGTAAGAAAAGGACGTCTGTATAATCAGTGTGCTACAGGAACAGTTAGCATTTACAGTCTACACCTTAAGATATTTGCGGCGGGAGACGGAGCATCTATGGGTGTTCCCGGTGTGCTAAGATGTTGATTTCTTATCAGTAATCAAACACATGATCCAGATGTTAATTAAACACTAGTGCTACTTAAATCCGTGTGGGTCTAAACAATAATTACTACAGTAACAAATAGCTAGTAGTCAACAAGTGCAGGTGATACCGTTGTTACAGCTGTAGTAAACGACCCAGCACGACCCAGCCGCCAGAAAACAGAGATTTGAGTTTTCAA